>JAVXUO010002855.1:0-211445 GCA_033065855.1 Escallonia rubra
GGCCTGGATTCCTACTTGGGTCACCTGACTCTGGCGCTGAGAGTCGTACGTGTCAGGAGGCAAGCGACTAGACGGCTCCCAGAATTCACTCTGGGGCACAAAGTCGTACGTGTCAGGAGGCAAGCCACTATACGTCTCCCACAGATGACTCTACGGCTGAAACCCTGTACGCGTCAGGAGGCAAGCCACTAGACGGCTCCCACACCTGACTCTCGGGCTGTGGGGCGTGCGCGTCAGGAGGCAAGCCACGTGACGGCCCCCACACCTGACTCTCGGGCTGTGGGATGTACGCGTCAGGAGGCAAGCCACTAGACGGCTCCCACACCTGACTCTGGGGCTGGGGCTGAGAGCCGAACGGGTCAGGAGGCAAGCGAGTAGACGGTTCCCCTTGGTAACCCCGGTACGCAACACCAAAGTTGTGAAGATCAGTCTTGTACGACTCAACGGAGCTCTTGAAACTGTCAGGCGCATGCGCGACATACCAGTCAAACCGCTCGAGCTGCTTGAACATCTCAGTGCCCTTGTCAACCTACAAACATGCATAGAAAAATCACCGTCATCATTTCAGGCATGGTCGAGAAGGTGCGCAAATAAATATTGAAACGACACTCAAGCTGACTTACAATGCTCAATGCCCAGAACTGGTCATAGACCTCACGTGGCGCGTACGATGACGTCCTCACTTCGGAAGGGCGATTCACCCTCGTGCGCGTCACCCTGAGAAACCACTGTAAGTATTCCTCAGTACTGGTGCCGTCGTCCTTGAGCGATACAAGGCTATCATACGTTTCCTGCCAGGTATTCCACTGATCCACCTCGTCGCCCAACAAAATCAAGGCATTAGCCACCTCGAAGTTCGGCCCTCGACCACCCCTGTATGGCCGCATGTCTACAGCGAGTTTTGGAATCCCTTGTGGACAGCCAGCTTGCTTCATAGCTCGATCGGGCATCTGAAACTCACATACTTCGAAATGAATAAGTGGCACCCGAACCAAACCTGCCAGCACGTACGACACCGGCAGTTGCCAACACGTCTCATCCAACCGATGCATCACCTTCCCATATGGCTGCCACGTCACCAGGGATGCATCCATCATATCTAGTTCCCCCGATAGAACATTAGATTGTGGTGAGGGTCTACCCGTTTAGTCCGTCTGGGCCTAGGCCCCCAGGCCCACACCCTAGGCCACGTCTCATCGGAATCAGCTACGGGCTGTGGACGACCCGTGGGTAGCCTCTCGTAAGACCAAACCTGTGAATGCAAACATAATATGGAATTAGTTATTAATCACAAATATATTGGCACGTCAACGAAGAATATTAATGCTCAAACCTGTAACAGAGTGATGCAGGCGGCAATGGACTTGGCACCCTTTCTCGTAGCTTTGTGCAATGCTCGATATAGGTGCGCAAGGACAGCTGAACCCCACGAATACGAGTATACCTCCCCAAGATCCTCCAAGAACACCATATACTTCGGATGCACCGTGTTTTTCTTTTGCGTCGGAAGTAATATAGATCCAATAATATACAAAAGGAATGCCTTCGTATACACCGAAAAATCATGAGGAGTGTATTCATCCGGTAGCTCGCCGTACTGCTCTCTCAGCCATTTAAGTTTTATGCCGTTGGTTGTAAGAGCATAGCCATCTTCGCTATGGATGCAGACCCATTACTCGAAGTAATGGGTCTACCGTGACATGGGATTCCAAGTATAAATCCAACGTCCTCTAATGTAATAGTCATTTCACCAAACCGGAAGTGAAATGAGTTCGTCTCGCCCCTCCATCGTTCAACTAGAGCAGATATAAGGCAATCGTCGTGCCGAGCCCAAATCCCGCAATCGGTGAACACCGTCAAATTTTGATCTCGCAGTAGTTCTATTTGTTCCTCATTCAGTACCCACTCGGAATGGCCACTTGTGCTTTGACGTGTTTCCAAAACACCCCTATCGACACCGTTAAATACGTGCCTCGCGACGTGGTCATCGTCATCGTATAGGATTGATGTATCATGAGGTCCAGGGTTGAAATCCATATCTGTAAGAACAAAATATAATCGTACATTAACTTAGCGTCCATAATATTTACATTCCAAAACTGTAACTGAATCGTTAACCTAGCTTACCAACGCAATAACAATAGTCATTAAATCATTACTTTAATGTATGAAAATCATTCCTCACTTCCAACGACTCCGAACGCTTAATAACCCTAGCCACCTTCTCTAGGGTTTGCTTACATTTACGGACTGAAAGGCGCTCGAAAAAGTTGAAAGAGGCAAAATTACGAAAATACCCCTCTCGGGCGGCGAATTACCAAAATGCCCCTGGCATCGGGAAAAATCTCAAAAGTGCTTTAAGACGCTATTCTAAGGTTGCTGAGTTCATCCTTGGTCTAAAAAGCATTTTAGGGATTTTTTGTCAAAAAAATCCCGAACCGGTGTCCGGATCGAGCGCTTAAAAGCCCGTTCGGCAATAAATTGCTACCGGCTTCGGAATGGCCCGGATTCCTGGGGAATGGCACTTCCCAGTCTTCGCTAGGGTGTGCTTACATTTACGGACAGTATTGACGCTCGGAAAAGTTCAGAGCGTGAAATTACGAAAATACCCCTATCGGGCGGCAAATTACCAAAATGCCCCCTGGCATCGGGAAAAATCTCAAAAGTGATTTAAGACGCTATTCTAAGGTTGCTGAGTTCATCCTTGGTCTAAAAGGCATTTTAGGGATTTTTTGTCAAAAAATCCCGAACCGATGTCCGGATCGAGCGCTTAAAAGCCCGTTCGGCAAAAAGTTGCAACCGGCTTCGGAATGCCCCGAATTCGTGGGGAATGGAACTTTCCAACATCCTTAGGGTGTGCTTACATTTACGGACTGAAAAGACGTTCGAAAAAGTTGAAAGCGTAAAATTACGAGAATACCCCTATCGGGCGGCGAATTACGAAAATGCCCCCTGGCATCGGGAAAAATCTCAAACGTGCTTTAAGACGCTATTCTGAGGTTGCTGAGTGCATCCTTGATCTAAAAAGTAGTTTAGGGATTTTTCGTCAAAAAATTCCGAACCGGTGTCCGGATCGAGCGCTTAAAAGCCCGTTCGGCAAAAAATTGCTACCGGCTTCAGAATGGCCCGAATTCATGGGGAATGGAACTTTCCAACATCCTAGGGCTCTCAAAAAAATTTCGCGCGAAACCGCGCTAGCTTGATATTTTAAATTAGACTGCGAAGTTACAAGGTTGCGCGTATCAGTTAACCCCTTTCCAGTATTTGAAAAAATCTGAAATTTTTACCTGATACAGATCTTTTAAAAATAACTAGGGTCTCTTTTTTGCACTTTGGCAAAATCTAGCTCTAGCTATTTTTTATAATTCGTAAAAAATCATAATTTTGACGGCCTAAAAAATCGCTATTTTCGAATCTTTCGAATGTAATACCCCGATTTGTAAAAACGTAATTTTGACGCCCTAAACACGAATTTTAGGCTATGGTAAGAACAATTTAAGCGTAACAACAATTTAAATAAACATTGAATTATAAGAAAATTCAAAATACTTACTTGTTTTGACTTGAAAAAAATGACGAAGAAATCCACCGATCTTCTTCTAGCGGTTATCCACCGATCTTCTAGCGTAAATTTTTTTTCGCTCGTATTGTTGTGGAGATTATGTAGGTGAGATAGGGAGACTGATGAGAGTGTAAGAAATAATTTGGGGGAAGAGGGTTTTTATAGGCAGAAAAGTGAGCCGTGGGAGGGGGGGGCAAAACAAACAAGCAAATTGGAGGGAGGAAGGTCTGCCGAAGGGGGGGGGGGGTGGGGGTCTAAGGAAAAAATTGGACAAGTGGGGAATGGGGTGGGGGTCTGGGAAAAAATTTGGACAAGTGGGGAGGGGGGTGGGGGCCTAGGGGGGGGAAATAAACAAGTGGGGAGGGGGAAGAGGGGTGGGGCCAAGGTGGGGGTTACTTCGGGTGAGAGGAGGCAAGGCCGAAAAAACAAAAAAAAAATTGGACCGTGCGATGGCCCAAAAAAAAAGAGAGGAGGCAAGGCCGAAAAAACAAAAAAAAATTTGGACCGTGCGATGAAAAAAAAAATTGGACCGTGCGATGGCTGGACCGTGCGATTGGCCCAATGCCAATCATTGGCCCATTTTCGCCATAAATGGCCCAGTCCAGCCGTCTTTTTTTTTTTTTTTATGCAATCGGTAGACTTTCAGGCGATTGGGTGGGAAAAAATATTTTTCCCACCGGTGGGTGTGTATCGAACCCCTATATATATATATATATTGTTTTGGGCACACCTTAAGGGCGATTAAGACTAAAGTTCAACACGCCAAATATCAAATGCAATAAAGGTTAACAATTAAAGTTCAAATTAAACATTAACCCTAATACTCTTCTTCATCATCGTCCTCCTAATGCAGACCGTCGGGTTTGATACCCAACATTAACCCTAATACTTCACATGTTGCATCTTCAATCGGACTCTTCATACGTATTGCTCGCTTTCGCCCTTTTATTTGAGAAAGAATCGGATCAAAAATATCTTCATCGTCACCATGCAGACTGTCTCTTTCAACAATTGGCTGTGAAGCAATAACCGAAGCTCGAGTAATTCTAGCGGCTGGAGTCGTTCGAGTAGGTGGAGTGTCTCGAGTGTCTGGTACTGCCACCCTAAACTGTGCAAGATTAGCCGTATCCCTTGCAGCTGCATCAACTAGGCACTTGTACCAATCCATTATTGACGCAACATCCAACAATAAACCATTCATGATGCTACATAGGTGATTATATCGCAGTGTCTGAGATTGCTCGAAATCAACTGTAACATGTGGCACGTAGGGTATATGACCATGTATTCTATTGGCTTGCTTCGTCCACCGATCTAAAATATACTCTTTTAGAATTTCACGGGCATTCTAAAAAACTTTAGCGCGTGTCGACAAAGTATACATTTATGCTTAAACAGTTGACAGTTGCAATTAATAAATCCGGTATCTATGTCTTCTGTTCTTCGAAACCGAAGAAGAGCACGGATTGACAAAATTTGTCACATTTGTCAAAGCATAAACTTTGAGATCCTTGGTACATTTGTAACGCCCCGGAATCCGGAGCTCCGTGGCCCCCAAACTCCTGGGTCGTTAACCTATCGGATCACATCAAACATGTCAGATTTGTTCACTAACACATACTTCAAATCATCTAATTCCGCATCAACTCAGATTTCTCAAAATACTCGATCACAATTGCTTAGCTTAAACTATTACATCTTAGGTTCTTCGCAATTCAAATTCTCTAAGATCAAATAATAGTACCGACCCACGCAGGGGTCTAACTATACCATAGTGATGGGCTCATCGGAATCTCACACAGACTCTAACCCATTTTCGAACCTGCTACAGCTTATCATCACTTGCAGAAGGGAGCCAAACGAAGGGTGAGCTTTTCAGAGCTCAGTAAGTTCGCTCAAGGACCAACAAAAGAATTACAAGACTATTCCAAGAATCCAACTGACGGAGATTTCCAGAATACTTCAGATGGTAAAAAAAACTCAATGATTTCCAAAAGGATAAAAAACTCATCAGAAATAGATACCAAAATAAATCAGAACAAACACGACGGATCCCAAAAACCATCAATAATAGATCATTTCTAGAGTCATCATTTCAGATAATACTTTTCAGACAGTTCCGTAATAGTCATGGCAGTATACCGAGCAGATAAAATTGAAAATCAAGGTTGATCCGGGGGGTTGCGATGACATTCCGGCAAAGCACAGAAGTGTACACATGCATGATGTACCAGAATAATTACTAGTCCACTTGGGTACTAGCCTGCTTTTCTTGCAGGATTCAGACCAGCCTTATTACGCCCTCCCACAGAACGGAAACCCAGGTCAACACAGAAAATCAACAATATCAATGAGCTTTAATCTAAGCTCAATCACCGAAATCAATTCGGATTCCAATAACAATATTTGGAATTTTCAGAAGAAAGCAGAATTTTCACCAGAATCAGATCAGATCAGATTTCAATAACCATAACATATCAAAATAAGTCATCATTCAGAATTTCCAGAAGAAAATCACAATAAGTAGCAAAACGATTATCGAATTTAGGCATAATAATTCGGAAGAATGGGATACAAAGAATTATCAGATTTACTCAGCATGAAATACATGCGAGCATAACAAAATTTCCAAACAATCGATATAGGTTTAATATTGGGGTTTCTGGGCAATAACATGCTGATAGCAATACACAATTCAGAGTTCGACATTAGCCATGAGTAAATCAATGAGTACTTACGAGTACGAGTTATCAAAATAAGGGTTCGGACAAAAGTCCTTACTCAGGGTTCAGATAGAATCCCTTACCTAGATCCGTAGCTAAACTATCTAACCGGAAGTCTTTAGCTTTAACCTAAATGAGATGATCAAATCATCAGAACATAATCTACAACACAATATTATAACTTATTACAGACCCACACATGCTCCTAAAATGAACCTCCCTCACCGTGTATGTAAAATTACCATAACGCCCTTGAGGTGTAAACTTACCAAAATGCCTCTCTTGAACTTAAATCACCCAAACGGCCTTCCCATAAGTAGAATAGCTAAAATAAGCTTCCCATATGTGAATTTATGCAAAAATACCTTTCTTAGGTCAAATTATCAAAATACCCCTTCGGGGTGACAAATTACCAAAATGCCCCTGGGAGTTTCCGGCACCGGAAAAATATCAAAAATCTCTTAAAACACTATTTTAAGTATCCTGATAGAATTTCTAGTCTAAAAAGCATTTTAAAGAATTTTCGTCCGAGAATCCCAAACCGGTGTCCGGACCGAGCGCTAAAAGGCCAGTTTCACGAAAAATATCTATCGGCCTCAGAATAGCACAAAATTTTGGAATCTGATACCTATCAGTGAAATAAGATTTTACTAAAAATCTCAGATTAAAATAACTTGGTTTACTAGGTTAAATAATTTGCTAATTCTGTTAAATAGATGCCCTCATTTAGCGCTCTTCACGGATACCAAAAATTTCCAGAGGGTACATCTCGTGAAAATATCGAGGGTTACAGTTTTGGACTTTACCTAATTGTGGCTCTAACTATTTATTAAAATTCGTGGAAAAACTGCCTAAAGTAATTTTGATCTTTAGCGACAATAACGATTACTATTCAAATTAATACACACACTAGTTCACCCAAACTGCACATAGCTGTCTTCTTCCTTCAGCCCAGATTTTCATCCCACAAACACTTCATGAACACCAATTGATTCACTTCCAATTCGTTCTAAATTATTATGAATGCAGTAGATTAACTTAATTACACTCTAACACACCCATAAACACACAATTCAACCCACAATCCCACACTTACCACCATAGCCGAAGCTCACAAACTCAAGAACACACACAAAACGCTGAAACACACACCCACGCACACTGAACTCTCACCAATTACGAAACCCTAATTAGTTTCGTTTTTATTTGTTGTTTTAGGTCTCATGTCCATAATTCCAACAAGGTTTCACCCCAATTCTTCACCCTAAACACTCAAGCATATAAACCAACACCATGGCTGCCCAGCCATGTTCATGGCACTCCCGCACCTTGCACCAAGCCCAAACACACTCACAAAAATTGAATTTGCATATTAGGAAGGAAGGGGAAGATTACCCTTGAATTTCTCTTCAATCTCTCTCTCTTTCTCTTTCGCGAATTTGCTGCCAAAAATCCCTGTTTTCCCTCTGTTTCCTTCTTTCTGCTCTCTCTGTTCTCTGCATTTTTTTTCTTCTTTCTTTCCCGAAAGGGAAAGGTTACCTTTTTGTTTTTTTTTCACTTCTGCTTTGGTCTACTTCTCTCTTCTTTTTCTTTATTTTTTCCTCTCACCCGAGACTCCCTTATCTACCCACTATTAAATCATTTAATTTAGCTTAGTCATAAACCTAGTAGGAGGTGGCATCTACGGGGTCAATTCACCTAAAACTTGACACCTAATGCATATTTCCAGAAATTACAAACTAACCCCCAAAATTTTAAAAATTACATTTTTGTCCCAAAATTCTTTAAGCTCCAATACGCTAGTAATACCCGGGCATTGTCCAAAATTAACGCCCGTCTATTTTTTGGAGCACCAATGGTTATTTTAACTGGCTCCCGAAGTTCGGGATATTACAACATTGCTCCTCTATGACACTCAAATAGTCGAGAACAAATTTGGTCTGTCTTGGTCCGTTTTCTAGTCGTCTTAATTCTAACACTGAAACCAAGCTTTTTCGAATATGCTTTATAGTATGCTTCAACTTCGTCCAATGTTTGAAAATTTTGACCTTTGTAAGGTGGATCAGAATCCTCACAAAAATTATTTCCTCCAATTGCATCCATATTTTATTGAAATCTACAATAATTTTTTTTAAATTCTAAACACATCGTAAAATTAAATGAAATGAATAGGAAAAACTCACTATGTAGTATTGTTCCTTTCAATTATCTCCTTCAAGATAATTGCTCCAACTTTGGCTTCAAGATAATTGCTCCAACTTTGGATGAACTGGCTTCAAGATAATGCAAGTAAAAACTTAATAAATGTTATTGAACTTGGATTCTTGCTAGAGACTTAAAGTTTATGATGGTGGAAGAATTTATTAAGTTTTTGAGTTTTTGTTCAGGATTGATGGAAGATTTTAGTGGTGAATATTTTAATTTGGAGTTTAGGGTTTATGGAGGATGAAGAAAGGGTTAGGGGTAGAGAGAAAGAGAGAGAGAGACATAGATAGAAAGAGAGAGCGCGAAAAGGAGAGAGAAAATGGGTGGGGATTAAGGGGAACCCGTCTAACCACTACAAAGAGTAGTGATTAGGGTGTGGGATCTGCCTCTGAGCGCTACTCTTTGTGGCGGTTAACCGCTACAAAGAGTAGCGGTCAGTGCAAAATGCACCGTCTCGAGGCTCGCGAGGGGTATTTTGGGCCAGTTGCCTAACCGCTGGTCTTAGTGGCGGTTAGCACTTTTTCATAAAAAAAAAGTAAAATCTGGGCCATCCACGAGTACACATGGACGGCCAGATATGTGGTGGAGAAATAGCTAATAGCTATTTCTAGATCTTTTAGACAAAAATGTTATTCGAAAAAGTTACTCACTCCCCTTGGAGTTCTCCTGCTTTCTATGTCAATAAACATTCTGAGCAGGAACGTGGTGTTCCTCGTCTTGTCATAAATTATAAACCTCTAAATAAAGCTCTAAGATGGATTCGTTATCCGATTCCTAACAAAAAAGATTTGTTAAATAGACTTAATAAAGCCGTTATTTTCTCAAAAATTGATATGAAATCTGGTTTTTGGAAAATTCAAATCAATGAAAAAGATCGGTACAAGACTGCTTTTACCGTACCATATGGTCACTTTGAATAGAATGTCATGCCTTTTGACTTGAAGAATGCTCCTTTTGAATTTCAGAACATAATGAATGATATCTTTAATCCTTACATGGATTTTTCAATTGTTTATATAGATGATGTTCTCATTTATTCTGAATCAATAGATCAACATTGAAAACATTTAAATACTTTTCTTAAAGTTATTAAACATAATGGCTTAGCTGTCTCAACCAAAAAGATTTGTCTTTTCCAGACCAAAATAAGGTTTCTTGGTCACAATATTCCATTGACAGAGCAATTGAATTTGCTTCTAAATTTCCTGATAAAATTAGGTTAGGAAAAAATACATCAGTTGCAAAGATTTTTAGGAAGTCTAAAATATATTTTTGACTTCTATCAAGGTATGTACAAGGATACAAAAATTTTGTATCAACGATTGAGGAAAAACCCTCAACCATGGTCTAATGATCATACAAATGTTGTCCGTTGGATTAAGCTTAAAGCAAAATCCATACCATGTATTTGCCTTCCTATTCCTGAAGCTTATAAAATGTTGAAACCGATGCTTCAGATTTTGGATATGGTAGTATTTTAAAATAACGAGTTGAAAATGAGGAACAACTAGTTCGTTTTACCTCTGGTGTTTGGAATAACACACAAAAGAATTACTCCACTATCAAGAAAGAAATTCTTTCTATTGTTAACTGCATCCTTAAATTTGAAGGAGATCTTTTAAATCAAGAATTTATATTGCGTATAGACTGCAAAACTGCCAAGGATGTCCTTGAAAAGAACGTCAAAAACATTGCTTCAAAACATATTTTTGCTCGATGGCAAGCTTTACTTTCTTCTTTTGATTTTCAAATCAAATCTATCAAAGGCGAAAATAATACATATATATGTACACGTGTGTGTGTGTGTGTGTGTGTGTGTGTTGTTTGTTGAATCAAGGATTTTAGGTCATTAAGTAATTGATTGAGCGAGTGAGTGTTTTAACCCTCTGGAAGTTCGGGATGTTAATGCTCCCGATTTTTGGGTTGTTACACTGATTAACTAATTGCCTACGTAGCAAAAAGATATCGCTGGTGGCTCGAAAGATATTACCAGTAGGTTCAACAATGGAGGAGTTCCCCCTCATTGGATCTCATCTACAGTGTGGGCTTGTTAAAAATTTATGGCTAATCCAATTTGAAAGGTAAAAAGTAAGAGCGGGATCGCCAAACAAACCCAACCATGATCCTACTCACACAGCAGGGTCAGTGCCTCACGCATTGTCAGATATGAGACTGCGAGATGGGAGTTCTATCAAAACAGAAGACCCATAAGAGGAGAAAGGATAAAGATGAAGAATATCCTTCAGGAGATTTTGTTTCTCAGGTTTCAAAGTATGTGAATGTAAGTTCTATATAGAAGTTTGCTTTGAATTTTGGATCTCTTCGTTGCTTATAGTTGGTCATGCATTAACTCTTCATATTGTGTCTTGATTATTTTGTAGGCCGTATTTGCTGCAATATTGTTGTCTAAGAGTTCCGGTCAATTAGGCTCCTCGGATACTAGTGACGAGGCATTAATAGTTGTGGTGCGATTCATCTGGGTTGTGGATCCCAAGAAGAAACGTGGCACGAACTTGCCTGCACGTGTCATGATTGGATCATACTCTACTACGCACGTATAGAGAGAAAACCAGCAAGAAGAGTTAGACATGGATTCTATTTTTGCATTGCCAATACCGTGGCCAGATATATGTCTGCTTGTCAGATGTAAATGTGTTTACAATTATCAAGTCAACCTTTATATTATTAAGTGTTAATATACGATTACTAACGAGTGTCATGTGCGTTCTTTTAGTGTGGGGAAATGCTTCCTAACCCGATGTCAATGAAATGACTGATGAAGAAAGGGACGACGACAAGTAGGATGCCACTTTCGACGATGACTGAGGCTGACGTGTTTTTTCTCTTCCCCTCCTAGATATTTCAGTATGCTCCCCTCTTGGATATTTCAGCCCCCTACCTTCTCGGTCCCTTTTGAAGACTTCGAATCTGTTATGCATTCATTCCTTCAGTTAGGAAACAAATTCTTGCGTAACATTACATATATTTGTGTTAAAATAGATGGGTTTTTTATTGGAATTGTGGATGGATTGGTTGATTAGGGCTAATTGCTGATGGATTGGTTCGTAGGATTGATAAGGATGGATTTAAATGTTCGTGTGAATTGAATTATCGAAAGTAGGTCTGGATTTTGAAAAAACAAAAAAGAAATTTAAGAAAATTATATTACCAATGGACTTTTAGCGATTGATATTTCATCGCTAAAATGACTTTCACAATATATACGACGCCTTTTAGCAACCGAATATTTCTCGCTAAAAGCCTTATAATCTTTTCGCAACGAACCTTCAGCGACACAGTGTTTGTCGCTAAATTTGACCCCTATGAGACAGATTTTTAGCGACGGACACTCCGTCACTAAAAGACTTTTTGAATTATTTCTCAAGAAAATACAAAATCTGGGAAAATCCCTTTAACGACGGAAAAGTTTGTCGGTAAAAGTAATTAATTTTGTTAGTACAAGTTTATTTTTTACCGATGAATTGCATTATTCATTCACTAATCTTTTAGCGACATGGTTTTTAGCAATGGACTTTTACCGACGGACAATCAGTTGGTAAATATTTTTAGCGACAGAAAAATGACTTTTATAACCTGTTTAGGAATTTTTAGAGGAGAGAAATGAAAAGGAAGGAAGAGAATAGAAGAGAGGAGAAAGGAAGATAAGGGAATACAATTTTTCTTTATCTTGTTTGTGAGTTAAAGAGAGAAAAAAAAGCATCATTCATTTATCTTGTTTGTGAGTTCAACACAAAAAGGAAAAGAAAAGAAAAGACTCTGAATCATATGTATACCCTTATATCATATTGTGATAATTAAAAAGAGAGCTGTAAAAGTGTGATAAAGAACATGATTTTGAGAGAGAAACAAATTAATCATCAATGAGATCATACATATTTCATATCGTACTAATGTTATAAGTCTTACATCATTGTTTATTCCACAATAAAAAAAAACTATCGAACCATAAGTTGATTAGAAACATTCGGACATACAAATGTAATTAGCGTCTCACCAAAAACAAAACAATCGATCACGAGTTAACTTCAACATCCAAAACAACCATTCGTTTGTAAGTGAAATTATAAGTTTTTGTAAGAAACCTGAGGACCTAAAGGTCATTCAAAATTTAGTCCATATTATCTCAAGGGTAATATTAGTATTATTTAAGTATATTACTTATGAGAGTCTCCTTTCTATCCGTTTCTTCTCAATTTTGAGAGGAATGATTTGGAGAGAAAGAAATCCAGACTTTCATCCCTTTTTTACTTCTTTTCTCTCCATAAAAAACTCACAAATTAGAGAAAAGGAAGGAAAAGAGTCACTTTCCTTTCTCTTCCTCTCCTTTTTTCTATTTCTTTCTTTTCTCTCTTAAAAAAAACTCACAAGCAGGCTATTAGCGACGGAAAAATATATCGCTAAAAACATTTTTCCTGTAGTGATACTGGACTGTAATACTTTTGAAGCAACGAATTGGCCATACAATGCAAAGGAGTGTGGCTTTTGTTCCATCTACTCTCCAAAACATTGTGGATGGCATCAAGGAAATCTGATTTACCTGTGGTGATGCTTTCTCCTTCATGTTCAAAGATTATAAGTAGCTCCTTCTCAACCTTTGTATCCCACACGTCAATTAGTAGCTCCATAAAGCTAAAGAAGAACTCTAGTCTATCCTTCCAAGCGTCCTTTTGCTTTATTTCTTAAGCTTTTATTTTTGTTAGGCTTTTTCCATCACCTTGGTAAATATTCTGACTAGGTTCCATAACCATTTTTTCTAGTGCTGGCTTGACATCTCTCGACGTCTTGCCATGACATTACTTGAAGCAAACCTTGTTTTCGCGCCCTTTACTAAACCCAACTGCAGCTTTGAAGTTGCTTCCGTTGTCAGTCATGATTTAAACTATATTTTCTTCTCCAATCTCCTTTGCCATAGGCAGAACAAGCTTGCTACCAAGATTGCATTTTTCATACTGCCGCTTGAGTCAATTTCTCTATGAAACTTAGCTCCTCTTATAGTTGTGGCCATCATATTTATGAGAGGCCTTCTCTTTGTTTATTCAACCAACCATCAGAGAATAGTGATGTTCTCTTCTTCTTCCATCTATCCTTTACCAGGTGGAGCTTGCGAAATATGCGCCTTTTCTTGTGCAAGCAAAGTCGTGCAAAGCCTATCATGGAGTTGCTTAGTATGTTGATATTAGCTAGCTTTTGAGAGTAATTTCTGGATGTAAGGACACCTTGACAGATTGAAGGACAAGCGGAGGCAGAGAACATGAGACTCTCTTTTATAGGCAATGTTTGTGTCCAGCACATTAAAAGCTTTTTCTGAAGTTCCATCAGCCTTCTATTTTTTGTTATGCATCAAATCATATCAATCGCGTGATATGAGGTAATCTTCATGTTTTCTTGCTTCCAAAATACATAAGTTCTTTCATTTACAGCGTCAGCTTGCTTCTTTTTTCTTGCCTTCATGATATCCCCACTAAAATTTTTGCAGGGAGTAACTCCATATAGGAATTGCCATCGTATGGTCCTTCACTTTTGAGTATGAACATGTCACTTTCTTGTTGCAGTAATCGCACATCCAATGTCAATAGGACCACCAGCAACGTTAAGATGGTTCCGGAGTGGTAAGTACAGAAAACCCCATATGGTTCTGCGAGGGACGCAAGACAACCTTTCCTTTACCTTGTCATGAAGACATTGTGTCTACGCTAAGAGAGAAAAGATTATGAATTAGGAGGTAGAAAATTGTGTTCTACACTGTTGTATGTTCTTCTGCTATTGCATCTACCTATAACTCTTAGAGGCTTGGCCCAGGGAATGGCTGTTGATAAACATCTATGTATAGCACCCATCCATAATTAGACAGTTGCACAACCGCCTATTATACACTTGGGCCTGTGATCTCTGGGAAAAACTATATGCCCATAGATGTAATCCTTCTATTCAATTGAAAGAATCTCAAAATACGGATCCAGTGGGGGTTAAACACTTGTCCTTTGCTGGTATAATTCAGCTTATTGGTGATGTTATCTTTAGTATTCAAGCAACTGTATTGTACTTATATATATTGAATATATGTATTTCTTAGGGAAAAATATGATCAAACACAAAAAGGAAAGAATGAAAAATCAGTATTACCTCTATGGTGAGATTTCTTTGCAATATTGCTTTCACCACACCAGAAGTTTAATTGAAGCAGCTTTATGGTCCACTCCATGATAACTCAAGTTTGTAGTCGAGTACAGCTCCCTCTCTCTTAGTCTTTCTCTCCTCTTTTCTTTGGTTGTGTAAGTTGGATATCAAAATGAATTGTGAAGAAAGCCAAGAAACTACTGATTTTATGTAGCTGGTAGATTTGGTCAGGAGGAGTTGAGGAAATGCTTGATTTCTCTTTCCTTAAGTTCATTTTTTCTTTTGGGAACCAAGTCTATCATGATGACTTAGAAAACTCCTCTATTTATTTTTGTGGAGTTCTAAATATTTATGTGCTTTTGGTAGTTGTTTTATTGTTTCGAAGAGCCAAGTTACCATTGGGCACCAAAATTTTGTTGCTAGGAATACTAGGGTGGGGGTGAGGTGCATAAGTAGCTAAGGTAGGCTTCATAACATTGCTGCACCTTCAAGGCGCATTATTTTAGTAAAACTAATTTGAAAATTGTTCACTTCAATTTTGATTCTATTCTAGAAATTCTACATAACCATAAAATTCTCTCAGTCTCAAACTTTGAGTCCCTTCTAAAACTTTAATATTTGAACTACATTATACTAATCCGTCAATAATACAATCTCCATGTTCAAGTCATGAGATGCATCTATATTTTTTATTCTAGAACGTCTGACTTCCACTGATTAAAAATGATGAATGTTCATCAGATTGTAGTATAATTGTATGAGTACACACATTTATTTATGTATACACATCTATATACGAAGAGATGGTAAGAGAGAGAGAGAGAGAGAGAGAGAGAAAGCATGTTCATCGTACCGGATTATCAGTTTTCCATCTACCAAAAATTCACACGCTCTCCTTATGTTAAGTAAAAATATCCTAACCCTAATGAGACTCGACCTTGTGAAATTGCACCAAACAATCTTGAAGGGAGAGAACACCACTAAACTTCATCTCTTACCTCTATGGGTCTGTACTTCTACCCGTTGATCTCGACTCGAATCATATGGATCCTAGTTCATGGAATTGATTTTGGTCGGTCAAATTTAGTTAAGTTGATAATGTGTAGGATCGCAAGGTGCAATCTTCGGATCTTGTGATTCTACATGCCTGAGGTGTGTAACTTTTTCTTACATGCGTTTCAATTGTTGGCGATCAACATTTTACCTGACAATTAGTGATAGGTAATCTTGATATAAAAGAACAAGGACATCTATCACCTCGCTGATAAAGTAGATATGAAAATTATTAGGGTGCACTTATTTCATCTTATTGATTTTGTTTTTGTTAGCTTCCTCGAGCGTGCGTTAACTACTAAAATTGGCGTTATTCTAATGGGTCAATTTTTTTACCAATACTTGTATTTGAAGAAATGGAATTTCGGTAAGAGAGAGGGCTGATGTAGGAGTTTTTGGTTTGATAATTTTAAATGTCAATGATTTGTAAAATGTCTTCTATAAAGTTGATTAACTAATTGTGTTATCTTTTATGGCAGAAGGTCTTTCAATTTTCACCGCTGGAGCAAGAGGCTATGGATAGTGAGGCCTTCTTTACCCAAATAGCAAAGAATTATCGTCGGTGGCTATACAATGCACTTTAACAAGCTAACAACAAGTTGTCGAAAGGTGCATAGTGGAGGAGTGGAACATTTTAACCCTAATTGAATCCAATCTAGAGTGTGGGCACAGCAATTGTTGACGTATGGATAGAAGAAGAAAATTGGGAGCAAAAAAGTAAGAGTAGGAGCGAAAATAGCTCTAGCCAAGATCCTACTCACATGGGAGGGTCAGTGCCTCACAATGTTGTTAGACATGACACTGTGGCTGCGAACTCGCATTTGGATCATGATGAGGTGGTTGCTCTCTCATACCAGAAGACCTACAAGAGGAGAAACGCTAGTGATCAAGCACATCCTACATGAGCATTCATTTATGAAGTTTCAAAGAAAGTTTATGTAAGTTCTAGATTAAAGTTAGCTTTTGTATTTTGTATTTTAGAAGTTTTGAGATTTGCAGAGGAGTTGTCGGTCAAAACTGAACAGGAATGGACAAGCATGCTAACAAATCTCCAAAACATAACACAAGCGAACGGTGGCTCGCCGGAATAAGAAAACAATGACTTGTTGGGTTTCAATTCGTCGGGAATCTCCGATACTTACGTCAGAACTTACGTGATATAAAATTTTGAAAAAGAAGAGGAAGCATGTATAGAATAAAAGTTAGGTATACCTTAGACTTCCGAGGGTTCTTATACGAAGCTAAGGAAGTTCTCTTCTTGTAATGAAGTCAAAGTTGCTTCAAAAGGTAGTTATCATAAAGGATTATATTCATTGTTCTCCACAGGTTTCATTTCTGTTGTATGTGGAGCCTGATTTCAATCTAGAGACATTGTTACAATGAGGTAGTGACCCGAAAGCAAGTTTTTGTGAGGTTGTCCCACATTGTTTATTGAAAGAAGGTCACAACTTAGCCCAAGTATATATGTGTCTTGTCCCACACTGGTTATTAAGAAAAAGATCACCTCTTAGCTCTAAATAAATATACATGGTCTTGTATTGTTTTGGGTCAAGAGAGAAAATCACAACATAGAGTGGGGGTTAAGATTTTGGTTGTAACGCTGCTGAATAGTGAAATCAAAATCTGGTCATACTCCGGGAACGTAGCCATATTCGTGAACCTCGTAATTCTTGTGTTGTGCGTTTGGTTTATTATTTAAATTTCTCGTTTCTTTGTTCTTCAATATATTGCTTTGTAGTTGTTGCTGCGTTTTTTGTAACAACTGGTACCAGAGCTTGGGTTCGAGTTTTACTCATGTAAGTTCTACGTTTGAGTGGGAGCAATGGCCGGAGAAGGTAAAGGAAAGATCGAGAAGTTTAATGGTATGAATTTCCAGTGGTGGAAGATGCAAGTTGAAGACTACTTGTATCAGAAGGATCTGTATCTACTGCTGGTGGGAGAGAAACCTGAAGCGATGAATGCGAGTGAGTGAACGATTTTGGACAGAAAGGCGCTGGCTACAGTAAGACTTAGCCTAACCCCACAAGTAGCATTCAATATCTCCAAGGAAAAAACTACTGCTGCTGTGATGAAAGTATCGGAGAAATTGTATGAAAAACCTTCTGCTTCGAATAAGGTATTTCTCATGAAGAAACTATTTAATATGAGGATGTCTGAAAATGGTTCAGTTGTTGATCATCTAAATGATTTTAACGGTGTTACAAATCTATTGGAATCTGTCGGCATTAATTTTGATGATGAAATTAGGGCTTTGTTGTTTCTATGTTCACTGCCTGATAGTTGGAATAACTTGGTGACGACAATGAGTAATTCTACTATCTCTGAAACGCTAATACTTTATGATGTTGTGAGTTCTATGATGAATGATGAAATGCGGAGAAAGACAATCAGTGATGGTATATCATCTAGTACTGCTTTGTCCGTGGAATCCAGAGGTAGACAGAATAACAAGCAGAATAACAAGGGAAGAAGTCCTACAAGAGGAAGATCAAAATCAAGAGGCAAGTCGAAGTCCAAAGGGAGAACCATAGTATGCTGGAATTGTAATAAGGAAGGTCATAAGAAGAATGATTGTACAGAACCAAAGAAGAAAAAGGGAGCAGGGGGAAGACAAGGTGATGATGAAGGGGCAAACATGGTAAGCTCAAACGAACGGACATATGACGATTTATGTCTTTCTGCTCCAGTGGATGATAATTCCAAAGTGTGGTATGTAGACTCAGGAGCCTTGATTCATTGTACACCTCATAGGGATTGTTTCAGTGATTATGTTCATGGTGATTATGGACATGTGACTGTCGGGAATGGATATCGGTGCAGCATTGTTGGAAAGGGAAAAGTCGAAATTAAACTGTCAAATGGAGGAACCCTAATTTTGAATGATGTTAGACATATTCCAGAACTGCGGAAGAACTTTATATCCGTCAGCGGGTTGGATCGTGAAGGCTATTTTGTGGCATTTGGTGAAAAACAGTGGAAGGTGACCAAAGGGTCGATGGTGGTAGCAAGAGGAGAAAGAGTAGGAACCCTATATACTCTTTTAGGTACCTATAACCACTCTATCTCTTTGGCTTCTACAGAAAATCTGAGGACTACATTATGGCATCATAGGTTGGAACATTTAAGTGAGAGTGGTATGAGAATTCTACACTCAAAGAATGCATTGCCAGGGATGAAGAACATTCAGTTGGATTTCTGCGAGGGTTGTGTCTATGGAAAGCAAAAGTGGGTCAGTGTTCGGAAGGATGGTAAAGAGAGGAAGACTGAAAGACTGGAGTTAGTTCATACAGATATTTGCGGACCTACTACAGTAAAATCTCTTGGAGGTAATTTCTACTTTGTTTCTTTTATAGATGATGCTAGTAGAAAGACCTAGATATATGCCATCAAACAGAAATCTGATGTTTATCACACTTTTAAGAAGTGGAAAGCTCTTGTTGAGAATGAAACAAGGAACAAGGTAAAATGCCTAAAATCTGACAATAGGGGTGAGTATCGTGATGGAGGGTTCCAAGAATATTGTTCCAATAACGGTATCAGGTTAATAAGAACTGTTAAGAGAACACCTCAAGAAAATGGCTTGGCAGAGAGGACGAATCGAACCATCATGGAATGAGCAAGGTGTATGAGGATACATGCTGATTTACCTCTACAGTTCTGGGCAGTAGCTGTGGATACTGCCGTATATTTAATTAACAGAAGTTCAGCCAGTGCTCTAAATGGTGGTATTCTTGAAGAAGAATGGTCAGGTAGACCAGTAAATTATTCTTTTATGAGAGTTTTTGGATGTATTGCTTATGCTCATATTGATAAAGATGAAAGAAATAAACTTGACTCTAAATCTCAGAAGTGTGTATTTATTGGATATGGAGGTGATGAATACTGTTATTGTTTGTGAGACTACGAACATAATAAAATCATCAGGAGTAGGGATGTCATATTCGATGAATCATGGTTGTATAAGCATAGGTTACAAGAACATGGAATTGAAAAAAAAGACAAGGAATACATGGAACTTGATGAGCCATAAGATGGACAGATACCCAGGATAGAAAGTCCAGAAGTCCTTGATGAGACAACTGATATTGAAATTGGAGCTGGTGATCAACAACAAGTGCCTGAAACTATCAACCTCAGAAGAAGCAGTCGGGTAAGGAAAGCTCCTGACAAACTTTGTCTTCCACTCGATTATATTTTGTATACTGATTCTGGAGAGCCAGAATGTTATCAAGAAGCGATACAGGATGAATCTAGGTTACAGTGGGAGCAAGCCATGAAAGATGAGATGGCTTCACTTGAGCAAAACCAAACTTGGGATTTGGTAAAGCTCCCTGCAGGTAAGAATGTTCTGTACAATAAATGGGTATACATGATTAAAAATGAAGCTAGATGAACAAAGAGATACAAGGTAAGACTAGTTGTGAAAGTGTATCGGCAGAGGAAATGTATTGATTTCTAAGAAATCTTCTCTCATGTTGTAAAGGTGACTTCAATTCGTACGATATTGAGCATTATAGCTATAGAAGACTTACATCTGGAGTAGCTGGATGTTAAGACAACATTTCTCCATGTGGATTTGGAGGAAGAAATATACATGCATCAGCCAGAGGGTTTTGAAGTCAAGGGTAAGGAGAGAATGGTTTGCAGGTTGAAGATGAGCTTGTATGGCCTAAAGCAAGCTCATAGACAGTGGTATCTAAAGTTTGACAGTTTCATGAAGCACACAAACTTCACTATATGTGACTCTGATCACTGTGTTTATTTTCAGAAGTTTAATAGTGAGGACTTCATTATTTTTACTCTATATGTAGATGATATGCTTGTAGCAGGTTCAAGCATGGGAAGGATTAATGAACTCAAGAAGAAGTTGGCAAGTACTTTCTCTATGAAGGACTTGGGAGAGGCAAAACAACTTCTTGGCATGAGGATAACCAGGGACAGAAAACAGAAGAAATTATGGTTGTCACAGGAAGAGTACATTGAGAAGGTTTTGAGGAGATTTAACTTGCATGCCTCTAAACCTATGACGACTCCTTTAGCAGCCCACTTCAAGCTTTCAAAGGAGTTGAGTCCCAAGAACAGGGAGGATGAAGAATACATGGCACAGGTACCTTAGACCTCTGCTGTGGGAAGTCTCATGTATGCCATGGTCAGTACAAGGCCGGATATTGCACATGTAGTTGGAGTTGTGAGCAGATTCATGACAAACCCAGGAAAGGAACATTGGCAAGCAGTAAAGTGGATTCTCAGGTATTTGAGAGGAACATCCAGGTTCTGCTTATGTTTTGAGGGTAATAACATAGATGTGCGAGGCTATGTAGATGTAGACCGTGGTGGTGATAGAGACAACAGGAGAAGCACCACGGGACATTTTTTTTCTGTAAGAGGGGCTGCAGTAAGCTGGATCTCTAAGTTACAGAAGATTGTTGCATTGTCTACAACAGAAGCAGAATATGTTGCTGTGACAGAAGCAAGCAAGGAAATAATTTGGCTTCAGAGGTTGTTGATAGAGTTGGGATATGGGCAAGTAGATTGTAAGCTATGGACTGATAGTCAGAGTGCAATACATCTTGCCAAGAACTCAGCATTTCATTCGAGGACCAAGCATATTCAGTTGATGTATCACTTTATACGGTCTCTGTTAGAGGATGGACAGCTGAACTTGGAGAAGATTGAAGGCAACAAGAATCCCGCGGACATGTTAACGAAGGTGGTTGACAGGCAAAAGTTGAGCTTATGCTCAACTTTGATTAGTCTTCGTTGATGCTTCTTGGATGAGTATGACCAGTATTTGTGTGGAGTTTCAGCATTAGAGTTGTATCAGTCTGCAAGTGGGAGATTGTTGTATTTGGAGCCTGATTTCAATCCAGAGACATTATTACAATGAGGTAGTGACCCGAAATCAAGTTTTTGTGAGGTTGTCCCACATTGCTTATTGAAAGAAGGTTACAACTTAGCCCAAGTATATAAGTGTCTTGTCCCACATTGGTTATTGAGAAAAAGATCACCTCTTAGCTCTAAATAAATATACATGGTCTTGTATTGTTTTGGGTCAAGAGAGAAAACCACAACATAGAGTGGGGGTTAAGATTTTGGTTGTAACGTTGCTGAATAGTGAAATCAAAATATGGTCATACTCCGGGGACGTAGCCATATTGGTGAACCTCGTAATTCTTGTGTTGTGCGTTTGGTTTATTTTTATAAATTTCTCGTTTATTTGTTCTTCAATATATTGCTTTGTAGTTGCTGCGTTTTTTTGTAACAATTTCTATTGAGGCAAGGATTCTAGAGTCTTTCAAAAAGATTGAATTTATCAAAAACAGATGCATGTCCTTGGTTAACCCTTGATCACATTTGACTACAAAAAGGAGACATGTCACTTGCTTATTTATGGTGTGTGTGTGTGTATATATATATATATATATATATGTATGTATGTATGTATATATATATATATATATATGTATGTATGTATCACCCATATCACAATGTTTGAAATATCTCACGATCAAAAGTTTCTGAGAAGCCCACATTTTAGCAAAATAATCTTCTATTTACTACAAGGATCAAGTCTTATTTTTTTGAGTTCTTTTTTTTTGGTAAGTTTGTTTTTGAATGCTAATTTTCCACCACAAGAAAACATCGTTAAAAGTCCGTCGTTTAATACTATTACCGACGGAATCTACCGTCGGTAAAAGTATTTGCAGACGGACTTTTAACGGCGGACTTTTAGCGACGGAATTACCGTCGCTAAATATTTTTTAGAAAATTAGTATTTTTTGAGGGTTTTTAAAATTATTTAAACGACGGAATAAAACCGTCGCTAAATATTCCGTCGGTAAAAGTCTTTATAATAAGGCCTTCACCGACGGATTTTTAGCGACAGTGTTATTCCGTCGCTAAAGTTCCTCGATTTAAACCACATCTGCTTTCTTTCTATCTCCCCGTTTCTCTCTCTGAAATTCTTCTCTCACCCACCCACCGCCGTTCTCACCTCCGGCGACCCCTCTCTACGACGACCCACCTCCGGCGACACCCCCGTCCCCCACCAGATGCCGCTCCACCAAGCCTTCCACTGCCGCCGTGCCACAAAGCCCTCCACTGTCGCCGCGCCACGAAGCCCACCACTACCGCCACACCACCAACGTCGCTGTCGTCGTACCCACCTCGAGATCTGTATGTCAATTGCCCTAAATTAATCTTGTTGTTTATTTTTCAAAGTTGTTTATCAAGCATTTGGCCATAATCACACCTCTGCCTGTATAAGCTCTTCTGAATTTCAATGTACGTACATAAAACATTCGAATTTGTCTTCTCTGCCATGTATAATCTGAATTTGTTGTTCATTTGGACGTTTGGCCATTATTTTGTTTTCTGAATTTGTTGATTATGAAGCATTTGGCCATTATCTGAATTTGTTGTTAATTTGTCTTCTCTGCCATGTATAATCTGAACTAGTTTGATACTTGTGCGTTGCAATGGGTCATTATGTGCTTACAACCATAAAGAATTTCACTATTCGAGAATATTAGGTCAAATTGTGGGAAAAAGAGAAACCTACCGACCTTGAAAAGAAAACACCAATCGCTTGGGTACGAACTTTATATTAGATAGAGTTGCAATTAAGGATATAATTGCGTAAATTTATATCATTTTCTCAATTATATTATATATTTTCAAGTGAAAAAATGTGGGAAGATAATCATGGCCGAAGATTAAGGAAAGGCAAGATATCAGGGGTGGACAGAGAAGCTGGGAATGGAAATTATATTATATATTTTCCCATTTGAACATTGATCATTTGTTTGATAATTTTAGGTTGTTAATTGTGCATTTGAGAATTGTGATTACTGATCGATGATTTTAGGTTGTTAATTGATGATTTTAGGTTATTAGCTGTGCATTTGAAGTAATTGCGATTATTAATTGGTGATTTTAGGTTGTTAATTTATCATTTTAGATTGTTAATTGTGCATTGAGCATTTGAGATATTGAGATTATTGACGGAGGATGGGACCCAATTGGATTGAATGTGTGATTTTTGTTAATTTTTATTGCATTGAGCATTTGAGAATTGAGAATTGAGATTGTTGACGGAGGATGGGACCCAATTGGATTGAGATACCTGTTAGTTAGCGCAGACACGGACACCACGTCTGATCGACAGTGTCCGACATTTAAAAAACAAATTAACGTATGCCGATGTGTCTGGAGGTGCGTGTCGATGGGCGTCGGACACGTGTCTGGAGGCGTCGGACACGTGTCCAAAGGCGTCGGACATGTGTCGGTATGTGTCGGACACGTGTCCGGAGGTGTCAGACACGTATCGGACACCATATCGACACCCTATATGAGGTGTCGGAATTGAGGTTGTTGACAGAGGATGGGACCCAATTGGATTGAGATACATGTTAGTTAGCGCAGACACGGACACCACGTCTGATCGACGGTGTCCGACATTTAAAAAACAAATTAACGTATGTCGATGTGTCTGGAGGTGCGTGTCGGTGGGCGTCGGACACGTGTCCGAAGGTGTCAGACACGTGTCGGTATGTGTCGGACACATGTCCGGAGGTGTCAGACACGTATCGGACACCATATCGACACCCTATATGAGGTGTCGGAATTGAGGTTGTTGACGGAGGATGGGACCCAATTGGATTGAGATACCTGTTAGTTAGCGCAGACATGGACACCACGTTTGATCGACGGTGTCCGACATTTAAAAAACAAAGTAATGCTTTGTAATGAGCCTTTGGATGTCCAGTTTGGACAATTTGGAAAAGCTAATTGTTTATAAAACAATGTTTTGACTCATGTTTTGTGTTCTATGTCGTGGATATTTGGTACACGTTCTCGTGTGTTTCTCTGGGTGGATACAGATCTGGTGTTCTAACATCCGTCAAACCTTCCTGAGCAAGGTTAGATGAATGTTAGAACACCTAATCGATGTCGTGTACTTGGAGAAATGCGGGGAGGTGCTGCTGAATTTTCCGCAGACATGGGACTAAGCATGAGTTATTCATTGTTTTATAAACATGTGCTTTTCTGAATGGGATATGATCACTACCTGTTCAAGAGTGGAGGGGAAATATGTAGACATGTTATAACATTCATGCATTCATATTTACATCAGCAATGCCTAATGACTGGTCATAATTGAAGGTGGTATACAGTACGATAATTCAGTCGTCATGTCAGTCGATCGAAGTTGGATGAAAAGGAAGAATGCTGAAAATTTTGAGTGTTGCGTTGACAAATTTCTCGACTTCGCTTATGCGCATCCTGCACATGTTGACCTTGATAAGATAAGGTGTCCGTGCGGTAGATGTGAGTTGTTGCACTGGAGAAAAAGATATGAAGTAAAATGGCATCTTCGTCGGTACGGTTTTATGGGTGGGTACATAAGGTCGACGCAGCACGGGGAAATGATAGTATTGTCGTCCAACCCGGCTAGTCAAACTGAAGTTAGGGAGGAGGCACGATATGATTACCGAGATATGATTATGGATGATGGGCATGCTAATGTTGACTGAGGTAACAACAGTCCACAACCGCCGAACGAGGGGGTTCATCAGTTTTATGAGTTGTTGAGAGCTGCGGAAGAGCAGCTGTGGGATGGAGCTCCGAAACACACACGGCTATCTGCGGTTAGTAGGTTATTGTTAACCCTACGGTTATTTAACCTAGGATTATATTTGATTTTGGTGATAACTAACATTGATGATTATGCTGTCTAACATGCATTGAGTTGATGAAGCAATAGGAACAATCTCATACTCATGCAAACAGATTATTAGACGAGCAACACGGTCAAAGACTCTCAAACGGAACGCATCAAAGAGGAAATTCGTCGATTGAAGTTTTCATGCTTTTATTTCCGTCTTTGTAAACTAGACATAGAGAGATGATCGTTACGATGACTGTATACCTAGAACTTGCCCATAGGTTTCCCTTGCATGCATAAAAGTTTTTCATGCTTTAAAAACAAGGAAACTGTATTTTCAGGAATGCAGTCGACTGCATGTTGGGCAGTGAGGTATTACAGTTGACTGCATTGGAATGCAGTCGACTGCAATACTTCCAGTAGCCTATTACAGTCGACTGCATTGCATTGCAGTCGACTGCAAGTTGGAAATTTGAGTTTCCTACGTCTACTTTTGGGTTACATCGACTGCAATGGTGCATTGCAGTCGATTGCTATTACCGTTTGGCGCATTTAATGCCCTACCTAACTCCAAACGGTCATATTTATTCCCACCTCTATAAATACTCATCTTGGGCATTGTTTTCATTCATCAATTGCATTCAAAACTCTCATATCTTTCATATTCTCAAAGATCAAAGCAATTGTTCAAATCTCTCTTGTTTTCATTGATTTCTCATCCTTTTCAAGAGAGCATTTATTATGAGCTTACATTAGAGAGAGATACACTTTCATAAGTCATCATACACTCATCTCTCTTATTCTAGTACTTCAACTTGTACTCATCTACTTATTGAGAGTGAAATCTTGTACACATTTCTTCATTAAAAGGTTCTTGTATCAAAGCTTGGGGTTGTCAAGCTTTGGAGCTTTGGGTTTGTCAAAGCTTGTTCTTGATGTGGGCATAACATCAAGGGATTGTAAGAGGTTCGATCTTGACCCGTAAGGAAGATCATACTAGTGGATTCTAGGGCCTTTCAAGGGACTTCCTTGAAGGGGTGGACGTAGGCTTGTGGGTATATCAAGCCGAACCATTTAATTCTCATTGTCAAGTATCTCTAAACCCTTCTCTCTTTACTTTATCATTTTACATTTGTGTTGAGATTGGTTGTTTGTTTATTTGAGTTATTGAGATTGAGGTTTGTTGGTTGTTAATTTTTAAAGTAGTCTTAAAACCCTATTCACCCCCCCCCCTCTATGGTTATTTTATTGGTTTCAGTTATTACAGTTGAATTCAGACCACGGGCTGAATGAGAAAGGTTTTAACGAGTTTATTACCTTAATCAAAGAAATACTGCCCGAAAGTGAAAAGCTACCGCCGTCGTACTATGACGCGAAGAAGATGATGAGGAAACTTGGGTTGAGCTATGACCGGATAGATGCGTGCAATAACGATTGTGTATTATTCTGGAAAGAGAATAAGGATTTGTCACGGTGTCCAGTATATGATCATTCGAGGTACAAACCGGACAAAGGGAAGAAGAAAAACATTGCATGGAAGATATTACGATATTTCCCGGTCACACCACGGCTTCAGAGAATGTACTACTCCTCCAATACGGCTGAACATATGATGGCTCACCGTGAGACTCGCAGCAACGATGCCGCTGTTCTGACACACCCATCCGATGGAGAGGCATGGAATGAGTTTGACTGTATGCATCCAGTCTTTGCTCAGGAAGTTCGGAATGTTAGACTTGGTCTGGCAACCGATGGGTTCAACCCTTTCGGTCAGTCTACCACGCCTTACTCATGTTGGCCTGTTATTATTGTCCCTTACAACCTTCCACCAGGCATGTGCATGAAGAAGCCGTACATGTTCTTGTCGTTGCTTATTCCGGGGCCGAAGAGTCCCGGTAAGGACATAGATGTGTATTTAAGGCCGTTGATTGATGAGTTAAAACAGTTATGGAATCATGGAGTCGAAACATATGATGCATCCTTTAAACAAAATTTTTAGATGAGGGCTGCTTTGATGTGGACTATACATGATTTCCCCGCATTGGGAATGACGTGTGGCTGGAGCACACATGGGAAGCTAGCATGCCCTGCTTGTATGGGCGTGAACCCCGGTCATACGTTAAAGCACGGCGGAAAGGCCTCGTGGTTCGGATGTCACCGTAAGCTTTTGCCACCGGGCCATCAGTTTCGTAGGCAGAAGGATAAATTTGACGGGACAATCGAGCGTGAGGTTCTCACACTGGACTACCCATCTGGTGAAGAAGTACTCTCACACCTGGAGGCACTTGATACTGACATACCACACGGTAAGGGTGTGCCGGATCAGAAGATTCCAGGGTTCGGGAAAGAGCACAACTGGAGAAAATTTTGTATCTTCTGGGAGTTAGCCTACTGGAGGACGCTCGTTATCCGAAACAACATGGATGTGATGCATATTGAGAAGAACATTTTTTATAATGTGTTCAACACAGTGATGAATGTCAAGGGTAAATCGAAAAATCACCTTAAAGCGAGAATGGATCTACAACAGTTGGGTGTATATTGGCGTGAATTGCATCCTCGGACAGTCAGTGGGAGGACGATACTTCCGCAAGCACCTTACTGTCTAGACAAGAAACAAGTGGAGAAGGTCTGTCAGTGAGTTAAGAATTTGAAGCTTCCGGATGGGTTTGCGTCCAACATATCTCGTTGTTGCAATGTATCGGAATGTAAGTTTCAAGGGATGAAGAGTCACGACTGCCACGTATTCATGGAGAGATTCATTCCTATTGCCTTCCGGGGACTGTTGCCACGGGTTGTTTGCGAGACTTTGACTGAATTATCTCATTTCTTTCGAGATATATGCTCTTCTACGATCCGGGTGAGTAACATGGAAGTGCTTGAGAAGAACATTGTGGTGACGATTTGCAAGCTGGAGAAAATCTTCCCACCTTCGTTCTTTGATTCAATGGAGCATCTGCCTGTTCACTTGGCATATGAAGCTAAGATGGGTGAACCAGTGCAATATCGGTGGATGTATCCCTTCGAGAGGTAATCCTTAAATTGTTACAGTTGTTCGTTTACACTTAATGCGACATCTGTTATCATTGATATTCCACCTAACTCGATTCGCTAAACTTCTAGGTTCATGTTCCATTTAAAGAAAAAAGTCCGTAATAAGGCTCGGGTTGAGGGCTCAATTGCGGAGGCTTACGTAATGGAAGAACTTGTAAACTTTTGTAGTCAATATTTCGGGCCTGATGTTGGTACAAGGTTAAATCAACTAGGCCGAAATGACCCCGGAGCAAGCACAAATTTGGAAGGGCAATTGTCAATATTCAAGCAGTCAGGTAGTCCGTTCGGCCGAACGTATACTCGATGGCTAACGGATGAAGAGTACAGTGCTGCAACAATATATGCCCTTCTAAATTGCGATGAAGTTTCGGCATTCGTTGAGTAAGTTAAAGTCTTAATTCACTTACATTGCTGTACATAATTGAAAGTGTGTGTTAAGCGAGTCAACTATATTGGTTTGCAGTGAGTTCGATGCGGAATCTTTAATCACTGATCCCGCTGGACTTGAATCTCATCGGAAATCACAATTTGTACAGTGGTTCAAAATCCGTGTAAGATTATTTAACGAAATTATATTATGTGTTATATACAGTTCTGTGGCCAATTAGTATACTGATTTATCCTTAATTTTTACCGTCATCTACAATAGGTTCAGTCAATGGATAGACCAGTGGCCTCCTGCTTGAAATTACTAGCTGAAGGCCCTAACAAACAAACATCCTGTTACGGAGGCTATATCATCAACGGGTTTAGGTTTAACGTAAAAGATGATGACCGAACAAAACAAACCCAAAACAGTGGAGTCTTGGTCAACGGCGACTGTTATGCCGAGAATTGCATGGACTTTTACGGAGAGCTAGATGAGATTGTTGAGCTAACATATCTGGGTTCCCAAAACCGCCTGGTAATGTTCAAGTGTACGTGGTTCGATGTCACATGCAGTAGAGGAATCCGTGTTAGCTCTCAAGGGATTGTAGATGTCAATGTCAAGTCAAGACTTGCATCAGACGAGCCCTTTGTGTTTGCTAGTCAAGCTGTACAAGTCTTTTACGCGGAGGACGTCGCCAATCCCAAATCTCATTGGTATACAATTATCAAGTCCAAGAAATTGCCCGTGACATATGACAGTGAGCTAGACTCCTTTCAAGCCGACCAACCACGTGTCTTGTTCCCTGTTGAGGTCAACAACGAGGAGGACGATCTTCCTCTTCCAACAACACTTCTTGTAGGAGAAGAAGTCGTAGATGATGACGCGGAAGACGTGAAAAGTGTTGGAGATGATGTGACCGAGTCTACTGATGAAGATGATGAATTAGAAGATGAAGAGGACGACGAGTCCCACGAAGAAGAGGACGACGAGGAAAGTGATGAAGATGATTCGCAAACTGAAAATGATTGACTTGTAATGTTGTAACATCACGGGAAAAATGTAGTAACATTTTAGAACTTGGTGTGAATTGATGTGTTTTTGCACATCCGTTCATATATATATATATATATAGTGCCGATGATGATTTCTGCCAAATTATTGTTTTTAACGTGTTAATGTCTTTGTAATTTATCTATATGAAGTCAGATATGGATAGGATACGGGCTATTCGTGGCCGGGCTGGACGCCGAGCTGCTTCCTCCCCGGTGGGTCCCACCTCGTCATTGCCTACTGATGACGAGGCACAGAGTGATCGCGGACAGCAGATGGGGCCCCAGCCCCATCCCCAGCTCCAGTTCCAGCTCCAGCCCCAGCTGTCACCCCAGCCCGACGCAGATTCATTCCACACGCGCGTGCATTCTCCATCTTCTGTGGGTTCTACCTCAGGTATAGTTGATAACGGTGTTTAGTACATTTTCGCTAGCCTTATATTTAAAGTATATTTGAACTGTATTAATGTATGTGTTTTGTAGGATTTCGACGAGGCCGTGGTTCGACACGTGGGGTACGCATCGACCCCCAGCGTAAATAGAGTTACACTCACGCATGAAGGCCTGTAAGTACTAAAAATATCACCTCATGCCTTATATTTAAAATTTTGGGGTGTTAATTTATATTTGAACTGTATTAATTTATTTATTTACTTCTTTGGCAGGATCCTGGAGAATCAGGCGAGGACGAAGATCGGCGTTCTTGTGAAGGGCCGATTCTTCGAGCCACGCCTGTACTGGAAGGACTGGGATGCCGCTGCGAGGGAGGCCCTATGGGAGGAGTGGCTGGTACGGTGAAGTATTTTTTTCAGCGTTAGTAAATGTTTAATTAGAGTTTGTTTTCTGTTGTTAATTTGTGTTATTGAATGCCTTACAGGAGGGGTTCACGTTTGACACGCCTCAGCAGCAGGCACTGGGGCAGCAGGCCTTCTTTGCCTACATCGGCAAGAATTACCGCCGATGGCTCCACGACGCACGGGACCGGGCGAAGAAGATGCTGCCCGAGGGTGCCCCGATGACGGAGATGACGAGATATCCCCCACATTGGATATCTCACCGTGTATGGGGGGAGATGATAGATCGGTGGGCTGCGGATCCAGGCTGGGACGCCAAGAGTAAGAGCGGGGCCGAGAACAGACAGAACAGAGATCCGACGCACACGGGGGGGTCGGTGCCACACGACATCGTCCGACACATGAACGCGGTCGAGCACCCGGATCTGGAGGAGGATGAGGTCATAGCTCTGACCTATAGTCAGACGCACGTGCGGAAGAAGGACAAGGATGAGGCGCACCGGCGGGCGACTATATTTCAGATATTGCCCGGCGGATCGATGTGAGTCAATTTGTTTAAGTTGTTAATGTTTTGTCTTTCTATCCTCAATGTCTGTTTCGTTAATTAATGCCCTAACATATCGTTAAACCACTGTTTTTGCAGGCCTCGTATGAACAGCTAAGGGGGTCCGAGCAGCAGTCCGGACAGCCATCAGCGTCCACTAGTACGGCTGCGAGTACTGGGGGGTTGAAGCGATGGCTGGATACGCCGGAGGTCGTGAATCGGCCGAAAGGCCGCATACGCGGCCTGCCTAGCACGACTGCTCGTGCCGTGATAGGAGCGTCCTCACCCCCTGCTGCCCCTCCACAGACACCGGCTCCTCAGCGTCAGTTGGACGACGAGGAGATCCAGCGCATTGCTACAGTGGTGGTGAGGATGATCAGGGAGCAGGGCGCTGCTGGACATGCCGAGCCGGCCCCGGATCAGCAGGATCCAGATCCGAGACTCGGAAACCCGTGTTGACTCCCTTCCCGTGCCCGTTCTTAGCTTCCCCCCCCTCCCCGCGCCCGGCTTGTACTCTTCTCCACTCCCCTAACCAGCTGTATCCGGTTCCCGGCTTGTACATAATGAGTCTTTTTTATAATAAACATTTTTTATGATTGATTATATATATTTCTTTGTGTATTGATTATTGCGCGTTGTTGTTGAGAAATGAAAATTGTATTACAGGTCTGGGTAATTGAAAAATAAAATAAAAATTCAAAATAAGCTTTTTAGCGACGGAATATTCCGTCGCTAAAACATTAGTCCGTCGCTAATTTGACAAAAAAGAAAATAAATTAAAATACTAAAAATATAATTAGCGACGAATATTCCGTCGCTAATTAAAAATAAATCCGTCGCAAAAAATTACATATTTAGCGACGAATTTCAAAGTTCCATCGCTAAACTATTAATGACGGGCTTTTATACAAGGGACTTTTATCGACGATGAATCCGTCGCTAATTATTTTAGCGACGGATTTTAGGCTTTTACCGACGGATTTCCCCGTCGCTAAAAGTCTTTTTTCTTGTAGTGTGCTATGTATCATTGTCTCCTCTCGAGTGATTAGAAGTATACCCACCAAAAGTAGAAATTTATGGTGCAATAGGTGGGTGCACTACCTAAAGACTAAAAAAAACCTGGGGGGGGGGGGGAGGTGGTGGTTTAGTTGTTAATCAACAAGTGATACATGACCTTAGAGAAAAGAATATTAACAATCCAATATTAGGTTAAATACACACAGCGCCATTAAGGTTTGAATTTATTACACTGAACAACATGAGGTATGAAATTTTTTGAGCCCTTAGTCAGGTAAAAGAATTTGAGAAATGCAACATATGACTATATATTGCGGTTAGGCTTTCCCTTTCATATCATTACACTCTCATCCATCATCTACACCAACGCCAACCACCACTCTCTCTCACACAATTACATGCAATCTTTCTCGTTTCTTAACTTGTAACATCATACTCATTTCTCTATTAACAACATTCTTTATCTGTACCATCGTTTTTTGTCATGCCTAGGAATTGCATTCACAGCTTGAGGAGAGGTGCCACAAAAATTGCAATTTTGTATCGGAAGCCAAGTGCGCTGATGTGGACAGAACAAGGGGTATAGACCAAGGCTATCCAGACAGAGCCTGAGAAAGTGACACTGCTGCAAGGGCAAAGGCATGAGGTGGATACACGACAATAATCACCAATCCAATGCTTAGGTCTAGATCACGGTCATTCATCCATAGTGTTTCTTTAGAATTCTTTAGCCCTGAGATTCTAGAGTAAGAAAAGTGGAATCCTCTGCTCTTCTAAAATGAATTCTAAAGTCCTCTTTTTATAGAGGTTGAAATGGTGATGACACCAAGCGACCTGACGTGCTTCATCGGAGTGACACCTCAATAAGGGGGCCACAAATGCCGGTACTCCATGGACTATTGGATCTCATATCACCTGACCTACCTTGCACAGCTTCACTTTTGCCTGTCTAGGAAGACTACCCCACACAGCGCCGTCGTGGCAACATAACCCTTGATCTAGCCATGACTTCTAAGCCTTGACTAAGTTCCTTAGGTTTACATCAATAAACCCTGAGAACTTTGTAGCAGTGAGGAAGGCCCCATGCTCAACTGCTAGGTCGAGTGGGCATGATGCCCTCTAAAAACCTTCCCTCGTCTTGGAGTGACCCAAGAGTCATGGTCCTTAGGAGTGCCGGTGAAGAGCCCGCAGTGCTAGAGCACCTAGACTAGTCATGCGGACACCCTGGCGAAAATAGTATCTCAGAGGAGTCGCATATCCCTCAAGTGAGTTCTTGTGTTGAAGCATTTGGAGCTTGCCAAGGTAGTTTCTTGGAGGGTCACTCACTCGACGGGCTGAGGTGATGTCCCGAAGGAGTCTCATACTCAACACCCCAAGGTAGAGTCGTGGGAGTTGCCTACTCGACTGGCCGTGGTAGTGTCTCGGAGGAGTTGCCTATTTGGCAGGAGAGGAGTCGAGTCCTCATGCTATAGTACTTGGAGTTCGTTACTGAAGATAGTTCCCCAAGGACTCCTCTATCCTTATAATAGGTAGTGTCGTAGAAGAGTTGACTACTCGACGGATTGAAGTAGTAACCCAGAGGAGTCGCCTACCAGGCAAGAAGCTAGTCCTTATGCTAGAGCACTCAGAGGTCCCTGAGGTAGTGTCCCGGAAGAGTCACCAGCATAAAATGATGTTGCGCACGTCAGCGAGTGGGTCGAAGCATGTTCCATGACCAAGGTAAGGCGTGCATGGTGTGGTGAAAGGATGGACCGATACCAAAGGCAAGGTAGAGTCATAGAGTGCTGAGGGGTGCGACTGTATAAGGGGCACAACACATCGCTGTGTCGGGATGTGTGCGGTGCCGGGGGCATGCTCCATAGTGGCGCCATGGCACGTTAAGATGTCACGATGCTCGGGTGTGGTGATGGACGTTGTGCTAGGGACAAATGGTACATAGTCAATGTTCAGGCTCAGCCGAGCGTCATGATGTTCGACTGGAGCGATGGGCGTCGTGCCGAGGGCACGCATGTGGAGATGAAGCTCGGGCGTGATCGGGGTTCCCGGTGCTCGGACGCGGTGACGAAAGTCATGGAGCATGGAGCTCCCAAGGGTGAGGCATGGAGCCCCCAAGAGAGGATACATAAAAGGGAGAGACAAGGGAGCCCTTAAGGGGCAAGGAGAGGGAGCCCCCAAGGGGCAGCTTAGCTGACCCCCCTACGAAGAGGAGCTCGGGTTGATTCCGTATGTGGAGGAGGCTCGTGCCGACCCTCTATGGGAAGAAGCTCGGGCAAGTCCCCAGTTGGGGGAGCTTGGGTTGACCCCTAAGGCGGAGCTCGCAGTTCTGATTTCAACGCTTAAAAGCTTTTTGGCTGATGTATGTGCGACACCAGATTAAGGGGTTTCGCTTCGGGTTGACTAGATTGGTGCACCGTTGAACTTTAACCATTGTATATTGTTTGATGTCTTGCGAAAATAGGCCCTATGAAGGGTCAAAGGTGTGTAGCGAGGATGGCTTAAGAACAATTTGTTAAAATCCTTATGCTATACATCGGAAGTTGATGTTACCAATATATATATATATATATATTTCGAAAAGGGGAATATACATCAGCATCAGCCACGCTTGTTGATCCAATCGATGAAGAGTCCACCATAACTCCTCAGTCCATTATAATTTACACAATCAACAACCAGCTTGCCACCAACCCAAATCTTTGGCAGAATTTGAATAATAAGCGGGAATGTGACGCACAACAGGAACTATACTAATCAGCAGCCTTATAGATCTTAACTGATGGTCATGTGTTTTATTTGGCTTGACGTCTAGCTAAGTACCAGAAAGAACACGGAGAAAGAGGGCAACGGTGACTCATGAAGGGCGAATCTGATTAACTCTTTAAAAGGTACACTTTTTACACTATGGCAGCTTAAAGGTACACTTTTTACACTTTAAAGTAAATGCCGCTGATGCATATTTCTTTCTCAACATATATAATTTAACCAAAATTATATCCAGGCATAACCTTGGTTCCAGGCATTAATTTGGCATTTGAAGTGTTAGAAGTGCATAAAATTTATCCAAACATAACATTGGTTCCAGGCTTTAACTTGGTATTCTTTCTCAACCATAACATCAACGCTGCAACTCATGTACATTTTGGAGTTGCAAATGAGAAAAGGTAAGCGCCTTTGGAGCTCAAGGACTTGCGGTCATCATAAAAAGATGAACAACATACATCGTAAAAAAGTTGGAGTGTAACCAGGGTTGTGCAACCCCATAAAATAATGTTGTTAACATTCGTCGGTGAAAGAATTTACAAAAACGTTGATAATAATATTCAAAAACTATTAGCGATTGCTTTGAAGAGCGTTAATCATGTTTAACAACTATTACCGGTCATCAGAAAAACATTATAGACACTGTGGCAGCTAAAATTTGTCTGCACAAATATAGAAACATCAAAATGGGGTCATATGCAATAACATCAAAGAGTTGGACTATGGCAGCAAAATGAGAGTTATACCGATGCTAGTTAAAACTTGCTGCCACTACTATGTTCGCCCTAATGCTTTGGCGCCGCTCCTTTAAGAGACATGAGCTGCCTTTCTTCTACAAAAAAGCTTGGATGTCAACAAAGAACTATGAAAAGCGACCAGCAATTGGAGTAGGAGAAATGGGCCGATTTGGGTCCAGTGGCCGGCCCTTCACTATGCTCTGTCTGCGGTGTAAGCAAGCCGTAGGTGCACTCTCTGCAAGGAACTACAATCCGACCGTGATTTCTCTGTATAATTTTGAGTGCTCCCACCTGAAGACACAGGTATGGCCTTCTGATTCCGTCTTTGACCCTCTTCGTCAATTGTAGTTTCTTAATTTGTTCTTGGTGGTATTAATAGACTTATATAAGGTGATTATTTGTTAGACCCGTATAAAATTTGTTAAAAAAAATGTGAAAGAGCTTCCTCTGGGATTTATTCCTCCGGCTTATGCTTGCTCTCCCTTATACCGTTCACGTTCAAACACGTGGAGAAGAAAATTCTTACTTACGCTAACACATACAGTCTTTTTCGACATACCTGTGCAACGTGCATCCGAAAAATCTGTTTTTTCGAGCCTTTCATATTATTTTAAGATTAATTAAAGGTATTTCACATGGAAAATAAGAAAACCTGAAAGTTGACTCTAGATCACCAACTATGTTACATGGGCTCGGTGTCGGTGTCCCAAATCGGATATATGTCCTTGTTTTGGACTCGTCTGTTTTAAAAAATTTAGGATACGTGGACACCGTCCAAAAGTTGGATACGGGTACTAACTATTATATTGCATTTATATGCATTTATTGTAGTAATTACTAAACACGTCTATAATTAATTATTCATTACTACTGAAATATTCTGAGTAGAATGCTAGGAACGTAAGGTAGACCATAGGACTTTAGGCTAGAGGGTGGAGAAGTACTGTTGGTTCTTCCTCACTTGTTGTGACTTGTAAGCCAGTTTTCGATAATTCTGAGCAAAAGATCAACCCAGCAGGTGCTCTTTATCTTGAGCTGTACGATTTCATTCGGAAATAACGAGGTTAAATGATAGGATGATACTTTATACTATGGCAAGAATTGGATACTTTAAGTTGCTTAACTGAAGAGTACAATACTAAGTTAGTTATATTGCACCCTAGAATGGCATTTACTAGTTTCAAGTTTTCAACTTCAATCTTGCTGAGCATTACCATCAAACTCAAACATTATTATATTAGACATAAAATGATAAATCAGCAACTTACAATTTCTTATTATGCTCGGAATGCTCGGGGATATTCAAAGACAAACATCAAAGCATATATATGATATATTTAGAATTACAAATATTTAAGTGAACCATTAGAATTGGACACAAGGTTTATCAGTCATCACTTATCACACACAAAAAGATGATGCAACTAGCTGTTAAATCTTTTTGCAGCAGCCTACTCCATGTCGGCCCCTCTCTGCAAAATATCCATATCTTCAACTCCAAGTTCCTCTACTAGGACTGATTGTTTCTCCACATTTCGTCAAAAGTTACGACTTCAATTTTTTGTTTATTGAGCAATAGTTCTGCTAGCTTAGTCAATGCGTGTCCATTGATATGGAACTTTCTCTACCTACAAAAGATTGCAACCATGTAAAATTTCAGTATACCCTAACAAACACTGGATCAATGTTCAGTAAACTAAAGGAATAGAAGAATTTAAACAAAGAACTCATGGAAATCCCAATACTTCGTAGCTCGCTCAGTGTATGCCTTATTTTTCCTCGCCGTAAGTCCAAGATTGCAATGAACAAACACCGGATCCTCAGCTCTGCTTGTTGCCAGTTTGTCTCTTTTGATGCTTTGAACCACAGATTCCGTGCTCCAATTTCTTTTGTAGCAGGACAATAATACGGGCTGTGCGGGCTGTGAAAGCAGCTTGAACGCCAAATGTCGCAGCATTGTGGAAGAACCATGATAATGCTTCGTACATTTTTACCTCTGCAATATATGCTAGGTTGACATAGCCAGAGCCACTAGAAAATGCACCATATTCAATCAATACTTTTCTAATGTTGTCTTGATTTTGGAAAATCTGCTTGAAGGATTTCATCCTATTCATTGAAACCTCTTGATCTTTGTGAGGGGATAATCTCTCAGCTCCATTAGTTCCTTCTTAAAGCCACACTGGAATGTAGTACTTTGGACCCAAGGAATGTGCCATACATTGCAAAAGAGTGTTACTTTTTTTTCCAGCTACTCTCCAAAACATTGTGGATGGCATCAAGGGTATCTGATTTACCTGTGGTGATGTTATCTCCTTCGTGGCGTGTTCAACGATTAGACACAGCACTTTCTCAATCATCGTATACCACACACATTATATTTTGGATATAGCATTGATGCATCAGTATGGCAGCCCTTACCACGTCAATTAGTTGCTCTCTAATGCTGAAGAGAAAACTCTAGCTTGTCCTTCAAAGTTTCGTTGTCAATGCATTGCTTCACTTCTTAAGATCTAATTTCTGTTGGGCTTTTTCCATCACCTCGGTAGGTCTCCCGACTTTCCATAACATTTTCTATAGTGCTGGTTTAACATCTCTCAAACGTTTTGCTATGACAATACTTGAAGCAAACCTTGTTTCAGCAACCTTTTGTAAACCCTACTATGAGTATCAATCGAAAATTGATAGTTCCATACCGTGGGTAACAATAAAGTTTCTTATGCTTTGGACATGATTAACTACCTCAGTTATCGACTTGCACTCAAGATATGATGTGATCACCTATACCCTTCATTGCTGAATGCAAATTATGAACAACACCACTTGTCCAATAAATGCGAGGATGTGTCTCCTCAATCATCTACCCAACACCTTTGAAGTTGCTCCCATTGTAGGTGATAATTTGAACTCTATTTTCTTCTCTAATCTCCTTTGTCACAGGGAAAACAAGCTTGCTACATAGTTTGCATTTTCCATAGTGTTGTTTGCGTCAACTGCACTGTGAAACTTAGCTCCCAGGCATTTGCAGCCATCATAGTTATAGAAGGCCTTCTCTGTTTGTTCAGCCAACCATCAAAGCATAGTTATTTTCTCTTCTTCTTCCACGTATTTTTACAGGTTGAAGCTTGCAAAATCTGTGCTTTCTCCTATGCAAGCAAAGTCAAGTGAAGTCTATCATAGGATGGTGGAGAGGAGCCTGCTATCTTGCTATTAGGTAGCGTTTGAGAGTTTTTTTTAAAAGTAAGGACACCTTGATTGATTGAAGGACAAAGCGGAGGCCATTTTGTAGGTGCACCTTTTCTGCCACCTTCATCGTCACCATCACCCACACGCCACTACCGTATCTGCCTTCATCTGCTTGCTAGCATGGTTACCATAAACACAACCATGGACTGTCCGCAAGTTTCCACCACCACATTTGTTCGACCTACAACACATATGTACTTATAATTAACACAAAAGTTGTCTTAGACCGCATTTACCTTTCTATTTTTCTTCTTCAAACTCATTCAACTTGTTATAACTTATTCACCAATCATTTCCAACTCCCTTTTGTAATTTAGTATCAAAAGTACTTGGTTCTATAAACTGCGTGCTTTGCTCTTTCCATCGATGTTCCTTCTAACACCTGCTCCATCGATTTTCCATTGAATCCAAACCGGCAAAGCACAAACTGAAAAAACACACCACACACAACAGTGCATGCCTTCCTCTGTCTCACTGCATTTCCTAAATCTGCTTCTCACTCCCCTATGACTGTTTTAGACTTGGCTTAGGTTTGTCTGTAATTAATGATAATAAGTGTATTAGAAGTGTACTTTCATTGTAACAATAGTAATAAGTTCATATTAGAAGTTCAGATTAAAGGTAAAACAAGTGAATTAAAAGTTCATATTTATTGTAACAATAGTAGAAAGTTGACATTAAAAGTTCAAATTGAAGGTATAATTAGTGAATTAGAAGTTCATAAGTCAATGATTATATGTCTAAATTCAAGGTAAGCATCCAAACCGGCAAAGCACAAACTGAAAAAACACACCACACACAACAGTGCATGCCTTCCTCTGTCTCACTGCATTTCCTAAATCTGCTTCTCACTCCCCTATGACTGTTTTAGACTTGGCTTAGGCTTCTCTGTAGAACAATAAATGTCCAAATTAATGATAATAAGTGTATTCGAAGTGCACTTTCATTGTAACAATAGTAATCAGTTCATATTAGAAGTTCAGATTAAAGGTAAAACAAGTGAATTAAAAGTTCATATTTATTGTAACAATAGTAGAAAGTTGACATTAAAAGTTGAAATTGAAGGTATAATTAGTGAATTAGAAGTTCATTAGTCAATGATTATATGTCTAAATTCAAGGTAAGCTCAAACTTCACCAGAAAGCTGAGAATTTCATAGACGAACTCGTCTTTTATATATTTATATTGATTGATTGATATATTGATATTGATATTAATCTGTGTTCCTAACAACAAATTGTGTTAAAGAAAACACCTTAACCCAATGTACAAAAAACATGGAACAAATGATACTTTTTTTTAGGTAAAAGTAATTATTATTAATCAACAAAAAACACTCAATACAACTGGCATACCCATGAGCCAGAAACCAACATCAAACAAAAGCAGAAATACAACCCAAAACAACCAAAGCATAGTATCCGGAATTCCCCAACTGTGACATAGCTGTAGGTCCCTCAAGGTAGTCTTGTTAAGAATGAAAGCTCTCAAGTGTCCCTTATGTAAGCATGAGGAATAAAATCGTTAATAACATTTAAAGGGACAGACTAACGGTAACAGGGAATAAAGTCGGTCGACTGCAATTTAAATTTGGTCGACTACAAAAAAGATATTCGATCGGTTAAACGCTTCTGTAGAATTCCGCCGCCCATATATGATCTTGATCGACTGCAATGAGTAAGGCCACTTGGTCGTCTATAACGAATTCGGTCGACTGTGAACCAAAGCGGTCGACTGGGAAGTCACAAGGGAATGGCTAAGTCCTTCTGGAGAATTCGGTGGACTGCGAATAAACATGGTCGAGTGGGAACTCAACATGGAACCGTTAAGGCCTTCTGTAGAATTTGGGTGACTGTGAACTCCAAAGAGAAATCAACTGAGCTTGAAAGTGTATTTGAATACATTTTTTTCGGTTAGCTCATTTTCGATTAACGGTTGATCTTTAAGAAAACTTAGCTCAAGAAATACATAAAAAAAGATAGCCTATTCTATTGTCCAAGATCTTCAACACGGTTGATAAGTCCAACAGATTTGTGCAACACTTGATAGATACCTGAAATTATACTTGATGCACATGTTAAATAAGTGAAAGTCAATGGATTAAAACATCAAAATAAGGACATAAATCCAGGGGTCAACAATTGCTGCCAGTTATGATACGTACAAGGCACATTTTTCCATTTCAGAGCTCTGCTACTAACCATATCATCCCTTAAGATTAACTTTCTTTCCATCCCTTTTGAATGAAATCCCTGGTTTCTTGAAACAGAAAATGACAGGATCAAACTGTTGAAGACATGAACAGCGCAGAACTTGAAATCGTGGGACCACAAATAGGGAAAAGACCCAAGCATGTGAAGGTATTAAATTTCATAAATCACAATTTTTTGGATTTGTTAATTTTTGAATTAATTAGTTTATTTGCAAATACCTGATTTTGTGTAATTCGATCCTGTTGAAATGGTGATCATGACCTCCGAAAGCATAGTATTTTGTAGTCATAGACCTTTTTTTGTCTTAGTGTTGACTCCTTTTATGTTATATAATCTCTTAACTTGTGTAGTCTTGCTGAACATAAAATATCCATGTTATTATAATTTACTAGCTAATAAGCCCATGCAAATGCATGGGTTTGAATGTAACTTGATTCTCGTTAGGTATATATTTCATCATAGTCGTACGTTTCGAGTTAAAGATTAACAATAATACTGTGAAACCCAAAAACATTAAAGTCAGAATTAATTATTTAGGAGCAAAAAACATTATTAATTAGCAAGTAAAAGCATCAACAAATGAAACTACCAAATGAATTTATTTTAATGTAAGTTTATAACCCAAGTAAACACTTACAGTCACATAATGGCTTCAAATTACACATTGTGTACGACAACCACCACCACCATTACCACTACAATAATTACCATTTGTAGGTGCACCTTTACTGCCACCTTCATCGTCACCATCACCCACACGCCACTACCGTATCTGCCTTCATCTGCTTGCTAGCATGGTTACCATAAACACAACCATGGACTGTCCGCAAGTTTCCACCACCACATTTGTTCGACCTACAACATATGTACTTATAATTAACACAAAAGTTGTCTTAGACTGCATTTACCTTTCTATTTTTCTTCGTTAAACTCATTCAACTTGTTATAACTTATTCACCAATCATTTCCAACTCCCTTTTAGTATCAAAAGTACTTGGTTCTATAAACTGCATGGTTAGCTCTTTCCATCGATGTTCCTTCTAGCACCTGCTCCATCGATGTTCCATTGAATCCAAACCGGCAAAGCACAAACTGAAAAGACACACCACACACAACAGTGCGTGCCTTCCTCTGTCTCGCTGCATTTCAAAAATTTGCTTCTGCTTCTCACCCCCCCCTATGACTGTTTTAGACTTGGGTTAGGTTTCTCTGTAGAACAATAAATGTCCAAATTAATGACAATAAGCGTATTAGAAGTGCACTTCCATTGTAACAATAGTAATGAGTTCATATTAGAAGTCCGGATTAAAGGTAAAACAAGTGAATTAAAAGTTCATATTTATTGTAACAATACTAGAAAGTTGACATTAAAAGTTCAAATTGAAGGTATAATTAGTGGATTAGAAGTTCGTAAGTCAAGGATTATATGTCTAAATTCAAGGTAAGCTCAAACTTCACCAGTATACACTGGATAGGGTTAAGGAAACAAGGAGGGTTGAGCAGGGAAAGAATGGTCGTGGTTACTACATCAAGGGTTGTCTGCCCCTTTTAGAGGTATAGTGACACTTTCTTACTAGTTTAGTTATTTAAGCTAAGAGTTCTACTTACCTTATCGAGTTTTTCTTCTATTTTTTAGACTCTTCTCTACGAGCGTCTTTTCTGCCTTGAAAGCAAATGCATTCCGCTGAATGTTGAAGACGCTGCCGAAAAGACCCCTCGCATTCTATGCTATGAAAAGGGGGATAGTAGGAGCTACAAAAAGCTGAAGCTTGTGCTTGATGGTGTGAAGGAGGTAAAGTAGTAATAATAATAGGTTAATCCTTGCTCCTCCTGTGTGCTTTCAAGTATCTCACAGTATACCTCTTTAAAATGTTGTTTTATAGGTTAATCCTTGCTCCTCATGCGACAAAGATGAGAAGGATAAGGCGGGGGCAGGATAAAGGGATGACCGTCGGTGCATCTAGTGCTCCAGCAGGCCTTTTTTTGGCAATGCTGGACACGGGCATCAAGTCGGTAATCAAGCCCATGGGCCCGATTGGGTGAAGGAAATGCCTCAACCCTTCCAAGACTATGCCAAAGAAAAGAATATTTTCTCTGATGAATTTATGATCGGGGAAAAAATCATGAGCATGTCTGATTTATTTTGAGGATTGTTGGTTGTTGCTGGGGAGGTTGATCATGGCAAGTCATGTTACCACAGAAGAACTTACGTTAATTGGTGCATCGGACAACTGTGTTTTGACGTTCTCAATTTCGCTCTTAATGATCCCTGGGAATGGTGAAGACTGCATATCCTTACTTGAAAATCGCAAACAGAAGTGATCACTTTTTGTAATTGGTTGAACGATAAACTAGCCTGATCGAGAGGCTATATATGATCAGTGACACAAGATCTGCTAGAAGAGTTACACGAAGTGGTCAATTTTTTTTGGAGATTGCTTCCAAAAGCAATATTTCACCATCTTTCTTTCTTGCAAGCCCATCCAAACTCAATGGTTCGTGAATGATTCTAAAGTGGTTGCTCTATCAATACCTATGTCTCTGTCATCCAACTTTTAGTTTGTTTTTGGACCTGTTAATGTATCTCTGATATCCTGATAAAGCCTTCCATCTATTTTCTTCTAATGCAGGAAATCATACTGCTGACTCTTCCTAATCAAATGCTATAGTAAGTTCAAGCCCTAAAATGATATCCCTACGGAAGCTTGCAATAGAGTCAAGCAAAGCATTGTTGCTAGATGAGATTTCCCTTGCTCCTGATGCTCTTTTGAAGAAGGTGGAGGAATTTGAGGGCAGTTCACAGGCCGCAGTGCACTCTTATCCAGCATTAATCTTGTGAAGTGAAGATGGTCCTGGTAGATCAAGGACAGAGTATGATGAAGATTCTCAAGATGAGGACTTTGATGAATATGAGACCTATGGTAGCGAATATGATGATGAATATGTAATTAGGATGTGAATTTTGGTATGGTGTGGTTGAATGACATTAACTTGTTTCTATTATGATGAGTTTATAAGCTTGTATTAATCCGACTTGGTTGTTCATTATTCGTGTTGGATTGGAGCAGGGATTACTTAAGGATACTTTTTAATTTAACCTCGAGGAAAAAATCATGACCATTTCTGGTTTATTTTGAGGTTGAGGATTGTTGGTTGTTGGTGGGGAGGTTTTTCATGAAAAGTCATAGAACTTTTTTGTGTTAGTATTCATTAGTTGTATGTAATGTAATCTGGAACTTGTGTAGTCTTGTTGAAATTGTACGGTTAGGATGATTTATGTTTCTGAAAGCATTATGTAATCGTAGACCATTTCTGTGTTAGTGTTGATGATTCTTGTTATATAATATAATCTATAATTTGTGTAGTCTTGCCGAACATAAAATAGCTATGTTATTATAAAAAATATCTGTGTTTCCATGGAAACGCTTTCCCACGTCTAGTTGGGGAATTTCTTTTTTGTTGTTGCTGGGGAGGTTGGTCATGGCAAGTCATAGAAATTGAGTCGCGTCCGAAATCGTCCGCACGCAAGGCCCTCTCCGTCTCTACCGACTATGAGGCACCTCTTCTACACGCCTATCCGAATCATCGGTTACGAGCACTTGCGTGAGTGCTTCGTCACTGGTGACGGTTCCTTTTAGATTTACAGCAAGGCACTCATTGGCAGCATTTCCGGCGTTATCGCTCAGGTATTCGATCTTTACTCTCCCAACTGTTATTTGACTTTCTTGCAAATTCCTCGGATATATTTAGTTCACATAAAATGTTGACTTTACCCATTTTTACTGTAGCTTGACTTGATAAATGATACTTATGGATTCTATAATTGTTAATTGAAATAGATTTGATCTTTGATTGTATTAAAATCTAGCCTAGGGTATTGCATAAAGTCAAAAATTCAGGGAAACAAAGAGTATGTATCCTGTCGATGGATTGGTTGTTGTTAGCTGGTAGCTCAACATTTTGTGAATTTGTAGAACACTTTAAACATTATCTGTATTGAAAAAGTGGTAAATTTCTTCATCCTTTTTTTTTTGTGGCGAAAAAAAAAAGTACCATTTCTAAAATGGATCCAACATAGGCTGCACAATTTGTTTGTTCCAAATCACCAACGTCAATACATAACCTTCAACATTACTAAATGGAATAAGCAAGCTACTAATTATAATAGTAGCAGAATAGCTGCCTTTCTTATTCTAACTTCCATGGATTTACTCGTTCTCATGCGGATTTTACTGCCACCACCACCAACACTTCTACTGCCACCGCCGCCTCCGTTGCCATCACTACCACAGCAATTGCCACCAATATTTCCACGGCGTCATCATTGGCGTCTGTTGACCACAATTTTTGTAAAAGTACAATTGTATCCAAGTGAATTAAACTTTTTGGGCTAATTACAGCAGTATCCCTGAGGCTAGGGGGTAATTACAGTCAAGGATAATAAGTTTCAAAATGTAACACTCGTGTCCATCCGTTAGGGTTCCGTCCAACAAGTGTACGTTTTGTATGATGTCATCGTTTCGTATTTTTAAAATGACAATACTGCCCTTGTACTGTATATTTTTAAATTAAGATTTCAAACCATAATTTGAAATTAGGGTTTACAAATACTAATTCAACACACTATCTCACACACACCCCGCTGTCCCCTCCTTCCCCCCACCCCGTCGCCGCCGTCGTCCCCTCCCTCCCCCCACGCCGCCGTGAACCACCTTCACATCATCCCAACACCACGGCACCATCTCAACCAACAACCAAACCCACCACCACCGTCACCAAGTAAATTGCAAAAATCCATCTCAACCAACAACCAAAAACCAAGCCCAGAAGCAAGGGGATTCCCCTTCATAGACCACGCCGTGTACCATCCCAACACCACGGCACCTTTTCAACCAACAACGAAACCCACCACAGCTACTCGATCTACACGATTGTGAGGAGTATTATGACGCAGAGATAAGGGGCGGCGGGGATTTAATCCGGTGATTGCAGAGGCGGTCGGTGGTGGTTGCGAGAGATTGGCGGTTGTGGGCGGCGGGGACGGGCTGGGAGAGGAAGGGGGCTGATCGATGGTGGCGTGGTCTGACGGAAGTGTGGGGGAGTAGCAGTGGGCGGGGTGGGGGGAGGGTGGCGGTGAAGTGGGTGGGGAAAGGGTGGGGGAAGAAAGAGAGAGTAAAGTTCAAACACATTTAAAAGAAAGGGCTAATTACACATATATTCCTGAGGTTTGGGGGTAATTACACGCGAGGACACAAAGTCTCAAAATGTAACATACGTGACCAAAAACGTTAAACAAAGTATCACTTTTATCAAACCGTCAGTATTCCGTCCAAAAAGTGTAATTTTCGTCATTACGTATTTTGAAAATGGCAATACTACCCCTGTTGATATCCTAATTTTCTCTCTCCACAATTTAAACCCTAAATCTGAAGTCACCGCCGGCAGCCCCCCTCCGCCGCCCCACGCCGCCAGCAGCCCCTATCGCCCCACCATCCTGCAGAACCACCCCACCACGCCGGCAAGCCCCTTGGCAAACCCAAGCTGCCGAGACGCCTCCGGCAAGCGCCTTGGCAAACCCACGCCGCCGGCAGTCCCCCTCGCCCCACCATCCGGCAGACTTGCCCCACCACGCCGGCAAGCCCTTGGCGAGGGAGGGAGGAAGACTGGATGGGAAGGAGACAGATCTGGCCATTGCAAGCCCATCGTGGTGGTGATGGCGCTGCCTTGCTGGTGGTCACGGTGGCGCGCATCTCGAAGGAGGAGGCCGGTGTCGCGACGTAGCTCGGTGGGGATGCTTGCGATCTCGGACGGCGCGGGGTACGGAGGTAGGTCGCGGCGGTGATGGTGGCGACCGGTATGGCGACAGGCAGATCGGGAGTGAGACCGCGATCTTGCGGCGCCGGTGCCTCGCCGGAGGGCCTGCTACTGCGCTGATCGGGGGTTGTGGGCATGACGGGGTGGGCGGGTGACGGGGAAGGGGGAGGCAGACGGTGTGGGGGCGGGGGGGGGGGTGTGTGGGGAGAGGAAGAGGCAGATGGCATTAGGGGGGTGGGGGCGCGGGGGGTGTGGGTGGGGGTGCTGGGTGTGGGGAGAGGAAGAATAAACAGTAAATTAAGTGGGTAATTTATTTTAAAGTCAGGGACAATCAAGTCTTTTTGTCAAAACCGTTAAGTATTTGTGTATTCCGTTTGTCAATGGACATAAATGTTACATTTTGAAACTTTGTGTCCTCGCGTGTAATTACCCCCAAACCTCAGGGATATAGGTGTAATTAACCCTAAAAAACTTAGGGTTTTTCTTTTCTGATTTTCTTTTCTAAACAAAAACAATGGCATTTAAAAAAAAACTTTCTAACATAAGGGCAATAAAGTCATTTTGTTAAAACCGTTAGGTTTTTTTAAGATTCCGTCTGGTCAACGGACATAAGTGTAATTTGTCCAAACTATTGCCCTTACCTGTAATTACCCCCAAACCTCAGGGATATAGGTGTAATTAGTCCAAACTTTTTAGATACTTTCATTGTTTTAGATGTTTTACTATTTAATGGCTTTTAATTATTTATACACAATTTGGATATCGCATTAGTATGGCAATTTGAATATTGTACACTTATAGTCAACAACAAGCCAAAAGAAAAAAATTAAGAGTCCAAAAACAAAAATATGCCCAAACCGTTCAAACCGGCATGAGTGGTTTCGTTCCATTTGAAAATTGCCAAAGCGCAGGCACTACCTACACAAGTATTAACCAAATAACACAGAAGGTAACATTAGGAACACAATGAAGGTAAAGAGCCACATGAATGTCGAATTAAATAAAATAACATACACAAAATCATTACCTACAAGAATGTTCCTTAAGCTAAAAATGATATTAGTGAGCACGGTTCGATTGGTTCGGTTTGGAGGCTGAATGCCAAACCAAACCGACCAACCTCGGTTTGAAAGAGAAAAAAACCGAACCGTTGTTGAACTGTTCGGTTTCTGCGGGTTGAACGAATCGATTTTGACGGTTTAATTGGTTTGGGCCAAACTCAATTATGGGCAAGTTTAGACTCAAAAATTAATAATTTTTACATGCTAATAAGCTCTAAAAAAAAAACTGAACTTTATATCATAATTGATAACACGGTAAAAAATTTGTTACTGTCAAGGGGTCTATGGTTACTCCTATTTTATATGAGTGGTTAGATAACTGAGGTTAGTAAATAACTGGTATTAGGTAAAAATATTAATATGTTATACTATATACTGTCGGTTCAGTTTATTCGGTTTCAAAAAATTTGAACCGAACCATCCAAACTGAATGTACGGTTTAGAAAAAAAAAATTGATTGGTTTTTAGATCGGTTTGGAATTAGACAGATTGGTCAGTTCGGTTTTTACGGCTGAATCGATTTCAACAGTTTAAATGCTCACCCCTAACCAAAACTGCCCTCTTCTAGATAAAATTACCAAAACATCCCTGATGGCATTCACAGCAAGAAAAATCTCAAAAACGCTTTAAAATACCCTTTTAAGCAACCGAAAGTCATTTTTGGACTAAATTTGTGTTCACAACCTATTCTGGACCGCACCCCGAGGTTCGCTAAACTATCCCAGTGGCGCGACACGTCACCCATTTGGCGGTCAACATCGCTCAACATTATTGCTCGGTCAAAGTGCTCCGCGCCTCGAGCATCCGCACGGCGATCAAAATGTGCTCACCCTAAGGGGGTCGGCCACCGCAAGGGGGTCGGCCACCCCAAACGCCTCCATCGCCCTGCGAAGGGGGGAACTTGCCGAGTGGCACTGACTTCTCGCTCCAACAACACTCACACGCTATCTTCAGTAGCGCGACGCTCTGTCGCAGGCTCAATCAAAGTGACGGGGCTCAAGCCCTCGCGGCGGGATGGGCTCGCAACCATGAAGCCCTCGCCGGCTCAATCAAACTGACGGGGCTCCGGCCCTCGCGGCGGGACGGGCTCGCAACCATGAAGCCCTCGCCGGCTCAATCAAACTGACAGGGCTCTGGCCCTCGCGGCGGGACGGGCTTGCAACCATGAAGCCCTCGCCGGCACAATCAATCGGGGGCTCCGGCCCTCGCCAGCACAATCAACCGACGAGCTCCGGCCCTCGCGAGCACAATCAACCGGAGGCTCCGGCCTTCGCAACAAGGATGGGCTTACAACCCTAAGGCCATCGCCGGCACAATCACCCGACGGACTCACGGGGGGCTCCGCTCGTAGTGCTCCGGCACGAGGACCCCTCGCCACAGACTCTGAGTATCAAGCTGTGAGCATGTGCGCTCATGTTATCATTGATCATCGACACCGCCAGGGCAATGACCCCGGGTCACTCCGGGACGGGAGCAGGTCCTCGGAGGGCATCGCGCCTAGTCCGCCTGGCAGTTGGCTACAGGGGCAACCCTCGCCGCTGTCAGGATCTCCGCGCGTCTCTTGATGCATCTCATGGGATTCAGTAAGGGCTTGGACTGGAGGCTGGGGCAACGGGCTACTCTGACCATGCTACCGCAGTGTGGTCAGTCTCCTCAGACAGGCAGAGGGACGCTGCAAGGGCAGGGCGGCACGAACTCGGGGACCGGCAATTCGACGGACAATCAAGACTGCGAGACCCCCTACGGCGACGTGTCACTCCCGGAGGACGACACGTGTCGGCTGATGACACGCGCATATTTGTGCCTATATATAGTGGATTCTGGAGCTTATTCAAGGACTTCTCCCTCATTTCCACATTTCACTTTCTCTCTCTAAAACCCATTCTCTCTGAAGTTCTAGTGAGAGAAACACATTTAGACCCCTGACATCGGACTCTTGACGCTGCACCCTTGACACAGACTGTCGACCGCTGGCCCTGTTCGTCGTCACCCTGCCTGCGCGGCGCTGCCAGCCCTCGCGACCTGTCTGGGGAGCCTTGCTCTCAGCCCTTACTCCATCCTTGCTGCCTCCCACTTTGCCTACTTGGAAGCCAACGCAGACTGCATCCTTTGTGGCACCTCACGTGGCACGCGAACCATCTTTCCTCGGTAACATTTGGCGACTCCGCTGGGGAGGTGAGCATCGTGTTGCAGTCTGCCACACCAAGCAACCATGCCTCAGCAACACAAGGATACCAGTCACAACCTCAACCCAGCCATCCAAGAGGCTGTCATTTCCAAACTTCGAATTGTTTTCAAGCTCACTTTGTTCTGCTAGCACCACCCTTGGTGCCATCTCCCATTTCATTGGGGGCTTCCCCCCTTTCCTACCCCACTTCATTGTACACTTATAATCAACAACAAGCCAAAAAAAAAATAAAATTAAGAGTCGAAAAACAAAAATATGCCCAAACCGTTCAAACCGGCATGAGTGGTTTCGTTCCATTTGAAAATTGCCAAAGCGCAGGCACTACCTACACAAGTATTAACCAAATAACACAGAAGGTAACATTAGGAACACAATGAAGGTAAAGAGCCACATGAATGTCGAATTAAATAAAATAACATACACAAAATCATTACCTACAAGAATGTTCCTTAAGCTAAAAATGATATTAGTGAGCACGGTTCGATTGGTTCGGTTTGGAGACTGAATGCCAAACCAAACCGACCAACCTCGATTTGAAAGAGAACAAAACCGAACCGTTGTTAAACTGTTCGGTTTCTGCGGGTTGAACGAATCGATTTTGACGGTCGGGTCATCATCCCCGCGGCTTCACTCGACACCCTCTTCACTTTTCCACACTTAGAAAATTTTCTTCTTTTTTCTTAGTCGGATCGTCACTCCTAGCGGCTTCCCTTGGCACCCTTGCCCCAGCTTAACACTTAGCAAAATTTTCAACACTTGGACTCTCGCACCCTACATACTCGTGGTCAGGTCATCACCCTCTCATCCTCATTCTACACTTAGAAATTTTTTTTTTCTTCACAAATTTTTTTTCTCACCCTCATGTGCTCTCCAACACTTAGTAAATTTTCATCGCTCCCCAACCTCCCTCTTTCTCTCCCTTTCACTTCAAACTTCTTCATAAAAAAAAATTCAACCCTTCTCATGCTCCTTTTATAGGCTCCCACAAAAAAAAAAAAAAAATTCGAATTTCATTTTCACTTTCAAAGTCAAAAGGCAACAGCAGCCCAGAAGGGGCAAAACCCACCCGCGGTGGCCTGACCCGCGCCTGCCCCGCCCCATTTTCCCCTCTCTTCACTCAGCTCCAGTGGGTCGCCCACGCCCGCCCGTTTGCCCGAAACCCGACCTCTTCACTCAGCGCACCATCTCTGGGACTCTCATCGCCGGCGCACCACCTCCGCGACTCTCGTCGCCCGCGCAACATCTCCGCGACCTTCGTCGCCCGCGTCCGTATGACACCTCTGCGACTCTCGTCGCCCTTGCGCCATCTCCGCGACCTTCGTCGCCAGCGCCCGCGCACCGCACTCTCACACGTCGTCATGCCCATGCGCCGCGCCACTGATACATCCATCCCACTGGCTCTCTGTCGCACTACATGCCCTCGGCACCAAGTATCATCCCGTGACACTCGTCGCCGCTCTTATGCACCATTCTCATGATAAGTGCCCCCCGCACCAAGTATCGTACCGCGACACTCGTCGCCACTCTCATGCACCATTCTCATCATATGTGCCCCTGGCACCAAGTATCGTCCCGCGACACTCATCGCCGCTCTTATGCACCATTCTCATCATATGTGCCCCCGGCACCAAGTATCGTCCCGCGACACTCGTCGCCGCTCTCATGCACCATTCTCATGATATGTGCCCCCGGCACCAAGTATCGTCCCGCGACACTCGTCGCCGCTCTCATGCACCATTCTCATCATATGTGCCCCCGGCACCAAGTATCGTCCCGCGACACTCGTCGTCGCTCTTATGCACCATTCTCATGATAAGTGCCCCAGCACCAAGTAGCGTCCCGCGACACTCAACGCCGCTCTCATGCACTGTTCTCGTGATGTGTGCCCCCGCACTAGGTATTGTCTCAAGACGTTAGTCGCTGCACCCGTGCGCCACAATCACGTTACATGCCCATCGAGCACCGCACTCATTCACCACACCATGCGCACCTTGCCTTGGTCGTGGAACATGCTTCGACCCACTCTCCGGAGTGTGCAACATCCCGCGAGAATAGACAACTCCTCCGGGACACATCTTTTCAACTCCCTTCCCGCCAGGTAGACGGCTCCTCCGGGATGCTACTTTGACGCACTCCGAGTGCTCCGGCACTAGGACCCCTCGCGGCGGGACGGGCTCACAACCTTATAGCCATCGCCGTCTCAATCAAAGCGACGGGGCTCCGGCCCTCGCATCCGGGATGGGCTCACAACCTTATAGCCATCGCCGTCTCAATCAAAGCAACGGGGCTCCGCCCCTCGCACCGGGATGGGCTTACAACCTTATAGCCATCGCCGTCTAAATCAAAGCGACAGGGCTCCGGCCCTCGCATCCGGGATGGGCTCTGAACCTTATAGCCATCGTCGTCTCAATTAAAGCGACGGGGCTCCAGTCCTCGCACCGGGATGGGATCACAACCTTATAGCCATCGTCGTTTCACTCAAAGCGACGGGGTCCCTGCCCTCGCACCGGGATGGGTTCACAACCTTATCGCCATCGCCGTCTCAATCAAAGCGACGGGGCTCCGGCCCTCGCACCGGGATGGGCTCACAACCTTATAGCCATCGCCGTCTCAATCAAAGCGACCAACCTTACAGCTGTAGCCGGCATAATCACCTGGGGGCTCCGACCCTCGCAGCAGGTTCTAAGCACTCAGCGACGACTATGCCCAGTGCATCCAACACCGTTTATACGTGCGGCGCCCGCTCGGGTTGCCCCTCCGCGCACCCCGCACGCAGGGGGCTTATGTTCACAACCTATTCTGGACCGCACCCCGGGGTCCGCTAAACGATCCCAGTGGCGCAACACGTCACCCATTTGGCGGTCAACATCGCTCAACATCATTGCTCGGTCAAAGTGCTCCGCGCCTCGAGCATCCGCACGGCAATCGAAAGTGTGCTCACCCCAAGGGGGTCGGCCACCCCAAGGGGGTCGGCCCCCCCAAGGGGGTCGGTCACCCCAAGGGGGTCGGCCACCCCAAGGGGGTCGGCCTCCATCGCCCTGCGAAGGGGGGAACTTGCCGAGCGGCACTGACTTCTCGCTCCAACAACACTCACACACTATCTTCAGTAGCGCGACGCTCTGTCGAAGGCTCAATCAAAGTGACGGGGCTTAAGCCCTCACGGCGGGAGGGGCTAGCAACCATGAAGCCCTCGCCGGCTCAATCAAACTGACAGGGCTCCGGCCCTCGCAGCGAGATGGGCTCGCAACCATGAAGCCCTCGCCGGCTCAATAAAACTGACGGGGCTCCAGCCCGCAGGGCGGGACGGGCTGGCAACCATCAAGTCATCGCCGGCTCAATCAAACTGACGGAGCTCTGGCCCTCGCGGCGAGATGGGCTTGCAACCATGAAGCCCTCGCCGGCACAATCAATCGGGGGCTCCGGCCCTCGCCAGCACAATCAATCGACGAGCTCCGGCCCTCGCGAGCACAATCAACCGGAGGCTCCGGCCTTCGCAACAAGGATGGGCTTACAACCCTAAGGCCATCGCCGGCACAATCACCCGACGGACTCACGGGGGGCTCCGCTCGTAGTGCTCCGGCACGAGGACCCCTCGCCACGGACTCTGAGTATCAAGCTGTGAGCATGTGCGCTCATGTTATCATTAATCATCAACACCGCCAGGGCAATGACCCCGGGTCACTCCGGGACGGGAGCAGGTCCTCGGAGGGCATCGCGCCTAGTCCGCCTGGCAGTTGGCTACAGGGGCAACCCTCGCCGCTGTCAGGATCTCCGCGCGTCTCTTGACGCATCTTATGGGATTCAGTAAGGGCTTGGACTGGACGTTGGGGCAACAGGCTAATATGACCATGCTACCGCAGTGTGGTCAGTCTCCTCAGACAGGCAGAGGGACGCTGCAAGGGCAGGGCGGCACGAACTCGGGGACCGGCAATTCGACGGACAATCAAGACTGCGGGACCCCCTACGGCGACGTGTCACTCCCGGAGGACGACACGTGTCGGCTGATGACACGCGCATATTTGTGCCTATATATAGTGGATTCTGGAGCTCATTCTAGGACTTCTCTCTCATTTCAACATTTTACTTTATCTCTCTAAAACCCATTCTCTCTGGATTTCTAGTGAGAGAAAGACATTTGGACCCCTGACATCGGACTCTTGACGCTGCACCCTTGACATGGACTGTCGACCGCTGGCCCTGTTCGTCGTCACCCTGCCTGCGCGGCGCTGCCAGCCCTCGCGACCTATCTGGGGAGCCTTGCTCTCAGCCCTTACTCCATCCTTGTTGTTTCCCACTTTGTCTACTTGGAAGCCAATGCAGACCGCATCCTTTGTGGCACCTCACGTGGCATCCGAACCATCTTTCCTTGGCAACAATTTGTTTCAAAAAATTTTTTGCTCGAAAATCCGTAACCATTATCCCGATCGAGCGCTTGGATGCCGGTTCCGTTAAAAATAGCTATCGGTTTTGAAATGCTACGAAATTTCAGACACCTAATACAATTTTAAAAACTTTCAGTTCCAAAAAAAAAAGTATCCTTATTGTATGTGAAGTTACCAAAACCGCCCTCTTCTAGGTAAAATTACCAAAATGCCCCTTCTCAGGTGGAAAATTACCAAAACACCGCCTGGTTGCATTCGTAGAAAAAAACTTTAAAATATTCTTGTAAGCAACCGGAAGTCATTTTTGGACTAAAATGTGTTTCGATTTTTTTTTTGCTTGGAAATCCATAATCGCTATCCGAATCAAGCGCTTAGAGGCTAATTCCGTTAAAAATAGCTATCGGCCTCAAAATGCCACGAAATTTCAGACACCTAATACAATGTTATAGACAATTTTATCTTTTCATTTGTCACACTCATTATTCAACACTCATTATGTTTAAGTTTGTACTTGGGCCCCAAAAAAAATAAGTAACAATCCAAAAACAAAAATATGCCCAAACCGTTCAGACCAACATGAGTGGTTTTCGTTCCATTTGAAAATTGCCAAACCGCAGGCATTACCTACACAACTATTAACTTATAGATGAGCTCATATAGATGAACTAAATCTGCATGCGGAGGCCCAGGCTTGCGAATAAAAGGACACATTACCCAAAAAAAAAAAAAAAAAACATAGGATACAACAACAAAACTACACATAAAGAATTGTTCCCAACTAACAAAATGGACCATGAACAAAATAGACCGGCGATATTGCTAGGTTGAGCAACCTCAATAGTCTAGTAGTAGAGCCGCCGATCTCCAGGTTGAAGCTCGGTGGTTTGGTATGTCCGAAAGGAATCCAGACTCGTTCGGTGGAGACCGTGATATAGCCGGGGCACTCTCAAGCTTTTTCACGATGTAGAGCATGAAAGATAATATCACAAGAGATGAAAGAAAAATATTCATCCACACAAGGATAACCAAAAGAGTAGTGTCATCCATGGGGAGAGAATCTGCTGTTTCAGATGTGTAATAACAGATAAATAACAAGATTTGAAGTGTGTGTGTGTGTGTGTGTGAGAGAGAGAGAGAGAGTTCCCTCGAGAGAAAGAGAGACTTCTGCTACCAAAAAAAAAAGAAAAAAGAAAGAGACTTCTGCGGAAAGGAAAGGACTAAGGAGGGTGAGAATGATATTGAGAGTTGAGAGAGGAGCGGAAAGCTAGAGAGTTCAGGTGAGAGAGATAGCCTAAGACCTAGACTGAGACCTAGACTAAGACCTCTAGACTGATCTCTACTGCATATTTTTGTTTTAATACATACTTTCACGCAGAGGTGCATTTTTGAGTTGTTCGTTGCTGTTCACATTTTGTTATGCTCCGTTCAGTTGAAACTGTTCAGCGGCAAGGCTGCATCCTGACCTCACTAGAGCAAATTTGCTACTACAGGCCTTGAGCTCGATCAGGCCTTGGAAGTGCTATACTTGACAACTGATGCATTGCCATTTTCATAACCCTCTACGTTAGAATTTCTTGTTTGTGAAAATGTAACATTTCTGTTTGTTTTATTTAAGAATGAGCAATAACAAGCCTGAACAACCTAAGCACTTGGGACAATTTGCGCTTATCTTTTGACTCACATCTCAAACCATCTCTCTCCCCCGTTAGAATTTCTTGTTTGCGAAAATGTAACATTTCTGTTCGTTTTATTTAAGAATGAGCAATAACAAGCCGAACAACTTGTGGTGGCACTAGCACACTTGAAACCACTTACCGTAGTTCATTCTTCATCGTAAGTCAATGATATAGTTGTCTAAAAATTATTTACTTTCCCATTTCCTTTGTTTTCCAAACACAAAACGAAATTCTGTTATTTGATTTCCCTTCCCCTTCCAGAAAAACTAAAATCTATATCATGCTAATAAGCTCCAAACACACACTGAATGTACAGTTTGGGGAAAAAAATGATTGGTTTTTAGATCGGTTTGGAATTAGACGGATTGGTCAATTCGGTTTTCACAGTTAGATTGATTTTAATAGTTTAAATGCTCATCCCTAACCAAAACCGCCCTCTTCTAGGTAAAATTACCAAAACACCCCTTGGTGGCATTCGCAGCAAGAAAAATCTCAAAAGTACTTTAAAATACCCTTTTAAGCAACCGAAAGTCATTTTTGGACTAAACGTGTTTCGAAATTTTTTTGCTCGAAAATCCGTAATCACTATCCGGATCAAGCGCTCGAATTCCGGTTCCATGAAAAATAGCTACCGGTTTCGAAATGTCACGAAATTTCAGACACCTAATACAATTTTATAAACTATCAGTTCCAAAAAAAAAAATCCTTATTGTATGTGAATTTACCAAAATTGCCCTCTTCTAGGTAAAATTACCAAAACGCCCCCTCTCAGGTGGAAAATTACCAAAACACTGCCTGGTCGCATTCGTTGCGGAAAAATCTCAAAAAACTTTAAAATACTCTTTTAAGCAAGAAGAAGTCATTTTTCGACTAAAGCGTGTTTCGAAAATATTTTTGCTTGGAAATCCGTAACCGCTATCCAGATCAAGCGCTCAGATGCCGATTCTGTTAAAAATACATCTACCGGTCTCGAAATGCCACGAAATTTCAGACACCTAATACAATGTTATAGACAATTTTATCTTTTCATTTGTATCACAGTCATCATTCAACACTCAACATGTTTAACTTTGTACTTGACAATAAAGGGTAACTTATGATTATTGTGAAATTTTACACTTTAGAAACCAAACTCAATTTTAGAGACAAACTAAAATAAAAACTCTTTTTTTAAGGATATGAGGGAGTAAAAAGAAAGAAAAAAATGTAGCAAAATAATAAAAATTTTTGAAAGATTTGACCGAGCATTAAATGCCCTCTTGTCAATGCCGCCGGTAGCAGCATGTACCAAAAAAAAAGCAGGAATGTAGTAGCTGTAGTAGAAGCCAGTAGCTATAAAAATAGCTACCAGCTATCCCTCCCCTTGTCCTTACAGGAGTTTTTTCCCTAAATAATACAAATTAATAACTTAATAACTTGTTTACCCCATTTTCAAACTTATTTACCCGCATACCACATTTTGGGAAATCGCGGTTCCAAACCACGACTTTAGAGTTAAAAACGTTCTTTGAAAACACGTTTTCAAAATTTGTTTTTCCATTTTAGCCTCATTTCTCAAAATCCAACATAACCTAACAAAACAAAACAAACGGAAAAACAAAAACCGCGCGCGTTTGGACTCTGCCTTCTGGGAAAACGATTTCCTTCTTCCTTCCTTGTTCCCCCTGAACTTCAAGAAGATTTAAACACGGTTTGCACCTACTATGTCTCTCTGCCTGACTCTGTCTCCAGAGTCTCCAACCACCATCGCCTCTCTGGCTCTCTCCTTGCCACTCTGCCCTAATCTCTGAAACTCTCACCCAGACGGCCAGACACCTATTCACCGACGGCCGGACGGCAATCGGCAGGGGCTCTCTCGCCTCACCCTTAGCTCAGGATCCTCTCCCCCGGAATCAAGATAGCCGAGTGGAGCTAATTAAACAGATTTTCTCCGATAGAAGGTGAGAAAACTTTGATTCCAATTTGCATTTATTTGATTTCTTTCTTTTGGGTACATGTAACTGTAATTACCATTACCATTGAATTTGATTGAAACTTTTTACACTATATCAGCAATTCCTGCGTTTTTTTATCTACCAATGGTTGAAACCATAACCCTAGTTATTGGAAGTTAATCGTGCTAGCTTTTATGTTATATAGTTTAGGCATGTCCGGTCGTCCTCTAACTGTTTGAGGAAATGCCTCAATGGATAACGGATGTTGGTGTTGAACTGTTGCTCCATGCCTCAGTTGCTCCATGCCTCTAGGCTTTATATAGGCTGTATACTGATGTACAAAAGCGGAGGCAGCAGGGTGCACAGGCGGCAGGTGACCACCTGCTACCTTGGAACAGTATATAAATCACAGTATACCAACAATAGTGCTATTCAATTTACAAAGGATGAAAATGGAGCCCTGTTGACCGTCCACCCGTCGGCCATTGCATCACCAGCATCTGACACATGCTACTAAAATACAGCTCTGACCTTTCTCTATTGCCATCTCACGATCTGATCTCCTCTCACTCCAAATCTTAGTCATCTCCATATTTCTTTGGTTCACTGTCTTTATGTAACATAGGTTAGGAAACACTAAGCCAAACAATAAAGTTGTATGTCTCTGTGTAGATGTATAAATACATCATGTTGCTTGCCGGGAAAGGTTAGTCAAGCGGATAGAATTTACAACTTGTGACAAATGGTTCTGACTTTTCATACTAGATTGTTTTCAAGTACCAGTATGCGAAGTACCATGTTTTGGGAGCAGGAAGCTAGGGGGAGGGCATCAGATAACTCTGGTTATAACAACATGTACTGATAGTCAGACACTCAGCTAACTGCTTGCCATATATAGAACCATGCAAACAACTTCATCCCATTGAAGCCATATCAACAATATAGGCCCACGACATGCCTACTATGCACCAAAAGTAACAAGATAATGATCATTTATATCACCAAGTACCAGAAACAGGGGAAATAACCACTTACCCCGATAGACAGGAAATATTCCACATTAACCAACAAGAAAGACATCCTCGTTTGGAAAGTTAATAGGATAGTACCTGTTGACATTGTGCCCTTCTGTTGTTACATTGATGATTAGAGATCCCAAAAATAAGTTGCTATATAGAGAAGTCTGAGATCCAGGAATTGGTAATCTGGGTTCATGCTTCATCAAGTTGACTAAGTCTTTCATTATACTGTATTAACTTAAGTCAAACTACAATGAATACCACTTTGGCATCAATTATGGTTAAGAAAATAAATTCCCTTTCAGATAGTGCATTCCTTTTCTTTCCTTCATTGTTTATACTATTGGCTTATGACATGTAACTCCACATGGTGTTAAAAACTTTCAACTAAAGACATTTTCACAGGTCCTTTCCTTAAGCTACTATGTGTCATTTAACTTAGTTTGGCAGCATCCCAACAAGTGATGGTTCTCTGCTGCAACAAAATCTTCTTTTCAAGGATTACATACATGGCATGCACCTAGAATTCCCTTCCATACACTATTTTCTAATTGACCTGCCATTTGATAATTATATAATATGTAATGACAACATGAATACAACGGATATCTAAAAGAACTATCATGTAATGACAACATGAATACAACGAATATCTAAAAGAAGTACCTTAAAAGTAACTAAAGTTTGTGAGTCGCGGGGAATGAAAAGATATACGTGCTTTGGGATCTTTTGTTCGTATTTTTCTCATCTAGTTTATATCTATGTAACCCCTCTTTGTCCTTTCTTTAAGGCTAATAATGAGTCTGCTACCATTGTAGGGTGTACGGATAGTAAGATGAACGCCAAAAGGCTTTCTCGCATTTTACTTAGTTGTTTCTTTCTTATCATCGTCGTTGCTCCCTACGTATATTAGACGCATGATCAATTTTTTTAAAATGTGAACTCAATGAAACCAGCTAAACATGCGCAAATGAACTCTAGCAAAGCCTGAGTAAGATCAACTATGACAATGCTCCACCTACAGAACCTTATTCCAAATGATAGCATGCCTTACTTTTATCTTTATGCTAACTTTATACCTCATTTGTACCACTTTTCTATGTACCTGGTTTAGTTTATGACTAAGTATTCAAAACATAAATGTGAACAGACTGATGGAGAGCATTCTCGTCATTTGCTATTGGATGGTGCTCTATTAGCATATTTCATCTTGGAACTAAAGAGCCAAGGTTCGCCACAAATTCTTACTCTTTACTTCTAGTTTATTGACGGGGTGCTATGTTTTCTAGTTTATTTTTTATGTTTTTGATGCACAAATTTTCGTCGTGCCTTACTTTTAAGTCAGGTTTCCTTTCTTCCCTTTTCTGCTGTTTACTTCCGTTTGCTTGAAGAGGAGTAGAGTTGAATGTGAGCATGTACTTTTGAAGAGCAATTCAGTCAAGTTTAAAATGCATGTAATTTAAGCAGGTAATGAACCCACATTTTGCATTTTGATTAGAATTAAAGGTTAAGAAACAAAACAGTACATATTGAAGCTTTTAAGTTTGGAAGTTGTACTACAAAGCTGCCTTAACATGTCAGTCCTCTAGGCTTTATATAGGCTGTAACAACCACTAGTATAGCCTCCTTGTGTGCTGATTTAGGTAACCCTTCAATGAAATCCATGGAGATGCTACTCCATAATTGATCTGGGATAGGTAAAGGCTGCAGCAATCAAGGATAAGCTATTGTTTCATGCTTGCATCCTTTGACATATATCACATCTTTTAACCCATTCTTTGACATCACTTCTAAGAGAACGCCAATGGAATGTTGCTGAGACTCTCTTGTAAGTGGCTGATGATCCTGAATGTCCCCCAAGTCCAGAGGAATGCATGGTTTGAAAAATATGCTCCCTTAGTTTCCCTTCTTGCCCTATACATATCCTCCCTCTGTACCTTAGAATGTCCTGTTCATATGTGAACTCAGTGTTAGCAAAGGGGTCCAACGTAAGGAGTTGTATCTGTTCTTGTGTATAAGGATCTCCTGAGTAGCTGTCTTGGACCTCTGTTAACCAGGCTGAATTGATATGTGAGATGGGAGGACATTCCCCATTGTCTTCATTCTCACTTGGCAGCCTAGATAGGGCATCTGCCACACCATTTTCACTACCTGCTCTGTATTGAACTGTGAAGGTAAACCCAAACAGCTTGGAAAGGCATTTCTTTTGGAGTAATGATGTTACTCTCTGCCCTAGCAGGTATTTAAGACTACAATGGTCTGTCAAAATTGAAAATGGTTGAATGCTTGAGTAGGTGTGCCAGTGCAAAACTGCCTGGACTAAGGCCATTAGCTCTTTTTCATAGGTAGATAGGGCTATTGCCTTTGGTCCAAAGGCTTTACTGAAAAAAAGCCTTTGGTCTCCCTTCTTGCATTAGGAGCCCTCCCATGCCGAGATCACTAGCATCAACCTCAACAGTGAATGTCTTAGAAGAAATTTGGTAGTGCTAGCACTGAGGCACTACTTAGCAAATCTTTGGTTATTAGTGCTGATCATGCTCCTCACGCGCTGATGCCTTAACTGCTGTTATCTTCTTCACGCGCCTGCTGATCTCCTGTGTAGCCCTGCGTGTGTGTCACCTGCTCCAAGCCTTCATTGTTGGTGATGCTGACTCCATTGGTACCATCTGCTTTCTTCAATTGAATTCTGATCTGAAGGGGATGTCTGGATGGAACATCCATGACAACACACTGGACAGCAAACCCACACACACACAGAGAAACTATCACACACACAACCCACCTTCGTTGGCTATGTTTTTTGTACGAAGATAGGTGCTCTATTTTTTGGTTCTTTTCTGCTGTGTCTATTCGCAGCCGCTAAGTACGATCAACAACGTACTACTTGCAGTAATGTAGTTCAACATGTATACTTCACTTCTTTGTAGTCGTCGTTCCTTTCACACAACAACCACACTTTCTCACGTCGCTGATAATTAGAACTACCAGGAAGTCCTGCCATCAAAAGACATTACTTCTCACCCTTTGAACACCACTAATTTATATAACCAAGCACACACACGTAGACACCATACATTATTGTGAGAACTGGAAAAAGGACAAGCCAGTGACAAGACAAGTCACTGGCCACTTACACCCTGCATGTGTTTATTGGTAGACCAGGGCCTTTCCAGTGAAATGTTACATCAACCACGTTACTTTGTCTAAAGTAATATCCGATCTCATTTTGCTCATTTGTACGTTAGCATGTATTGTGTAAGCAAGGCTTTGGAAAATTGACCTGAGATAGGCCTTAAAGTTGTGTTCAATCAGCTGATTTAAATAGGAGGCTCCTTGTTGTGTCGAAAATTCACATAGTTAAGAGTGGTGTCTTAAATCATCGAGAAGAAAATAGACACAAGTATGATCTGAGGCCAGAATACAAAGGTCGCGACAAGTATTTTTAACTTATTTATCTGGTATTCTAAGGATTTTCCAGCGAAGTATTACATCATTCCTGCGCTTTTGCATATAGTTCGTTTTTAAGCAAGTAATTTATAAGACTGTCGCAATTATTTTTAACGTAATATGCTTGGGATGCCCTTGACTAGTCAAGAGACATTACTTCTCACCCTTTGAACACCACTAATTTATATAACCAAGCACACACACGTAGACACCATACATTATTGTGAGAACTGGAAAAGGACAAGCCAGTGACAAGACAAGTCACTGGCCACTTACACCCTGCATGTGTTTATTGGTAGACCAGGGCCTTTCCAGTGAAATGTTACATCAACCACGTTACTTTGTCTAAAGTAATATCCGATCTCATTTTGCTCATTTGTACGTTAGCATGAAAAAGATATGAAGGCTTTCAAATAGGTTATTTGTCGATGGGAAATTTGTGTTCAAGTAGCTTATTTAATTAGGTGGACAGTGTCTTGAATGAGCGAGAAGAAAATAAGCACAACCATGGTTTATTACCAGAATATGGGCCTCTCCTCGCTCGTAACTACTTAGTGGTTGTGGTATTCTAAGGCTTTTCCTGCTAAGCAATTACATCATTCTTGCGCTTTTGCATTTATGCTCAATACCGATTATGGGTTTCATATGTACTTTAGCTACATACTTTTAAAACTTCACATAGAGTTATGAGTTGGGTAAAAAAAAAATTTTGAATCAACTCGTTGCCACATGTTTTTTTTTTTTTTTTTTGCAGTAACGTCACGTGTCTGGCATGTCCTAAACCCCTAAAAAGACAAACGTAGGTACTTCCAAACTAGCACGCCATATCAAGCTGACGAGCAACAACTACGCTTTGATTTTGCTATAGCTGTAGACTTTTCACGGTGAATTGTCCTTCAATCTGTTATTAACAGTTCAAGGATTGATGAAGCTGTTAATGAGCTATTATCCTTTCAACAACTAATATATCTGTAAAGTCTTTTCATCAACTACTTTAAAGAAACTTACAGCGACTTGTGACATCTCAAAAAATATTAACACGTTGCATTTATTGAAGTGGACCCTTGTCAAGCATTATATAAGTATGTGTAGTGGATGAAGGGCAAAGGGCAACTAGCTGCTATATTCTTTGTTGTGAAAAAAAAAAAAAAATGACATATACTCCACGAGACATTTTTGAAGCTATGGGTCGTTACTGGGCGGGCGAAGATGAATTTCACTATTCGTTGCGTCCAAGTTTGCGTTACTCATCACGGTATGTTAATACATTACATGCAGAATGGTCTTATCGGTTGAATGAATATGAGGTCCTTGTAGCTGATTCACGACACATGAATATACCCGTACCTCGCCAAAAAGCAATCAACATGCCTCGGAATACACATATGGAGCTTGAAAGGGCACTGCATCGTATACGTGAAGAAAACAATAGAATGAGAGTTCGTCAAAGTAGGCATAACCTACGTCGTATGGCACGTGAAAGCTATGCAGAAAGATACAACAACGAAGCACGTTTATATTGGAACATGAGCTTTGAACCTGATTCAGTTTCTGATGCTCCAATGTCTGATGAAGATGACTAAAAATGGTTAGTGTTGAGGCTTTCCACTTATCAGCGTGGTCATGTCAACCATGATGCTTTCTTTGTAAGAAATACCACGTAAAATTTATATGTTGTATTTCCTTATGTTCAGATGAAGATGGCTACAAATGATTAGTGGTCAATAATGCACGTATATAAGATGCATTCATGACTGAGTACACTAGACCATCTAGATGGTCACAAATAGCAGTGAGCATATATATTTTTTATTGTCGAAATCCTAATTTAATCACTAAAATTAGGATTTCGACAGTGAACCTATATACTAGTAACAAGCTTTTTTTCAGCCATTGTAGTGCAAGACCTCTAAACCCATGTCCATTTTTCTAATCTCAAGCTGCTTGGTCGTGGGAAGTTGATAAGGCTCTAAGCCTCTAAAGTATTCACTGAAAACGGTTATCTAGAAAACGTGTTTAAGTACAACGATTTAAAATTTCAAGTTAAATCGTAATTCCTAGGCATTGCCTTTCTTGAAAAGCGATTTATACTATTTGACCTTTCTTTTCATTTCAACAAAAACATGAAATCAAGAGGATACAACATTGTGGAGAACCAGTGGTACTCTGAGAAGGAGAGAAAGAAAGAATCACGGACAATGAACACCTTCCCATAGGAGAGAACCACACACGCTGACATCACCAAGTAAGCACACTAAGTGCCCATATTTGAGGAGCCACACAAGCACCCATTTGCCCATAGAAGCCATGCTTTGCAACCACGAGTAGTGTTAAAGTGAAAATCAAGCGTCAATTGAAAGTACACAACGCATTTACAAGAAATCATTGTTAAAAAAAAAGCGATTTATATAGAAGTCGTGGTTTTCAGCCACAATTTTAATTGAAGTAAAAACCAAGATTCACTTGAAATTGCACAATGTTTTTAACAAAAATCGTCGTGGTTTCCAACGATCCAACGACGAACGTTTGGAACGAAACACGTTTTCTGCTCATTAAACCAGCAACAGCAAAATGTAAATCGTGACAAGAAAACGCGGTTCAAAACCACGACTTCTATTAAAACGTGATTTGAAACCACGATTTATTGAAAAACGTGGTTCAAAACCACGATTTTAAAGTAAAACGTGGTTTCAAAACACGTTTTACTAGAAATCGTGGTTTTGAACCACGTTTTTCAATAAATCGTCATTTTGAACCGCGATTTTAAAGGAAAACGTGGTTTCAAAACACGTTTTCCAATTTTCTCTTTCAATTTTGTTTACATTAAAAACATAAAATGGGAAACATATATAGAAAATGAAAACGCCTTTGCAAACCACGTTTTCTAGGAGAAGGGGTGGTTTGGAACCGCGATTTCCCAAAATGTGGTATGCGGATAAATAAGTTTGAAAATAGGGTAAACAGGTTATTAAGATTTTAATTTATATTATTTAGGAAAAAAACTCGTCCTTACAGTCTCTCCCCTTGTTCTTACAGTTCTGCAACTGCAACTCTCTCTCTCTCTCTCTCTCTCACACACACACATACAACATGGAAAGCCTTGCCCTACTCTCCGTTCTTATTTGGATCAACATCATTGTTTCCTCCCTTCTAATCTTGTGTGTGGTACTGTACTGTAGGAAATGGCTTGCATCACTGGACGTATATGTGACATTGAGAGTTCGGCGCCAGACGTCCAATCAGAATAACTTGACCAGCATCCGACGTACTCTTCGCTATCTGCCTTGCCATCTCCTACCAGACATCACGAATAACCTGGTCAATAACATTTCTCGGAATTAAGCACGGGAAAGGCAGTCGGTTATGTAATGTGATCCACCTTCCTGTATTTTGAACCTTCCGGTATTTTGAACAAGTTTTTGTTACGGTTAATGTGTTTATGTGTGTAGTTTTTGCATGTTGTTTTGTGTGTACATGTTGTTTTGAATAAGTTCTTGTTTATGTGTGCAGTTTTTGCATTAGTGTACATTCTGTAAATTTAATATTTGCGTACCAGAAGAAAAAAAAAGGGGTTACACAGTGTGTGTGAGTGTGTGTGTGTGAGAGAGAGAGAGAGAGAGAGAGCAAGAGCAGAAGGGAAAAAGGGGGAGGGGTTGAGAAACAGGGAGAGATTTCGGAGACAAGCAGAGAAACAAAAAGAAAGGGGTGTGTGTGCAGAGGGAGTGTGTGTGAACTGCACACTGTGAGTGTGTGAGGGCTGTATGCGTGTTTTTCTGTGTGTGGTGTGTGAATTGTGTGTATTTTGTGTGTGCAGTGTGTGTGTGGGTATTGTGTGTGATAGTGGGTGTGATGTGTGTGTGTGTGTGAATTGTTTGTGAGTGGATGTGTCTGCCGTGGGTGGACTGTGCGAGTGTTTTGGTGTGTGTATATTACAGTGTGTTTGTTTAGGTGTGTTAGTGTGTGTATGCCTGTGTGTGCTTGTGGGTGTGTGTTCGGCAGAAAGTAGTAGAAGGTGTGTCTGTTTTAGGGTGTGATAATGTCTGACGAGTGAGTACCAAGCTGTTCAAACCGATCCGAATCGTTCAAATTGATCAAATCGAACTAATCTAATATGTGAACCAGGTCAAATATCTTAACGGTTCGGTTTCACAACTCTCAAACCGACCTTAGTTTGATTCGGTTCATGGCTCATTTTTTTGAAACCGATTACGAACCATATCGAACCGACTTATGATATATTAACTTATTCTTAGTGACATCCATCGATAACTTTCAAATGAAAAAATTTGGCTGCTACTCTGATCGGAAGAATCTTTTTCCTACCTCATATATAGGGACAATCAATTGTCTCTATATATTTTTAGTGACTTTTATTTAGTGATGCTAAAAAAGTGCTGCTAATAATTATCGCTGATAGTGTTAAAAGAAAAGTCACTAGAAACGTTTAGTGACTGTTAATTGTCACTATACACGGGGTTGGAGGAAGATTCCTGCAACCCGGGTATGAGTTAAAGTTTGTTCATTTTCAAAAACACGATACTTACAACGTATATGTTATCTATTTTTGAGAAATCTTCGTTTGCCATATATAAACCATTTTTAATAACATTTGTCTGTTTCTCAAGTGAAGGAATGTTCATCGAATATAAATTGCTTTTAGCAATGTTTATTTCTCGTAAAAAACCGAATCGACATATGAACAATTTTTGTGGAATTTGAATTTGAAATGTTTAGTGCAAAGTTGATTGGCTTTTGGAATTGATAAGTTGGAGTTGAAAGTTTTTGGTTGACTATTGAAATGAAGTGGGTTGATTTAAGGAAAGCCTTTGACCACTATATTCTTCTTATAGTTATGAGTTGATCTAGAAACTTAAGGTAATTTGAAAAATGATATTTATGGTAATTTGCATTTTTTTTTCACGTACTGTTTAAGCTTAATGATATGTCTCAAAATCGACTATTAACCGGATAATATAGCAGGTAACATTAGTAACACAACGAAGGTAAAGTGCCACATGAATGCCGCCACCACCACCGCTGTTGCCATCACTATTACTGCCACCACTACCACCACAATCGCCACTAATATTGCCACCGGGTATCCGAAACAACTTATACAGTGGAAACTCAGGTATCCAAAATAACAATTCTTCAGTTCATGAAACAACTTATACAGTGGAAACTCCTCCTACTGAGACTGCCTCTTCTTCAAATCAAAATTGAAATACTTATGATCCTTCTCTACATGATTTTGATTATGATGAACCAAAAATCCTTTTCATAGATGATTTTCATATTGATTATGACAACATTAATAAAGAATTTTATTCTTCTTACAATACCAAAAATCGTGCCTGGTGTCGTCTCAACTTTTCAAAGGAACAAAGATCCCAATATAGGGAATTATTTTTCCAAACTTTCAAAGCCTATAAAACCTATTTTCCATTCTTTAGATGGTTTCATTCTTACTGTTTGGAAAATAATATTGAAATTTTTGAGTACATCAATTTTCAAAAACAAGTCAACACTTTTAAAAAAAATAACATGTGAATGGATGATTTGGCCTTCACATACAAAACATGAAAGTATTCATCCTCTTTTTAAGAAATTTGCCATGAAGGTTGATATGAATTCCAATTTTTTAGCTGCTCCTTTAAAACATATTGTTGATATAAGTACTTCCAATCACCTAAGTCTGTTACTGCAAGTGAAATTCACTCAATTGTTAAGCAATCAAATTATTCAAATATCATCTTGAGTACAATAGGTGAACAAACCACCAAGATTGAAGACACCGTCTATCGTGTCAAAGACATTGTTTCTGATTTCTATAGCAAAATGCAACCTCCCAAGGGCATTAATGAGAATGTGTAACACCCCAAAACCCGAGACTAGTTTTACGCTAAAAATCCTAGCTAATTATTTATTGGATCATTAGCGACGAATCGGTGAGCATTAAATTTTGTTATCTTTAGCGATAATGTTTAGAAACTATAATTAAGTCGTGATTTAACGATAGTAGTTATAAGAAATACTTATTTAGATCTTTAATGACGATGAGCGTGACCGAATTCTACCAGTAACTTTTAGCGACAACTAGCGTAGCGGGATTATGTCATACCTGTTAAAATTTTCTTTTAGTGCATTAATCTATCATAAATAATTATTTCGGGCCTTTTCGCAATAATAAAAAAGCTTCGGGTAAATTTAAAATAACTAATGAAAATTGAAGGGGTTTTTTTTGGTAGTTTTTCTTTTAGGGTAAAGCGAATATAAGGCTAGACTTGCGTGAGGCTAGTGGCAAAAATTACGTAGTTTCGTTAAAAGAAATGAGGGCATTTTTTTTTCCTCTTTTTCTATCTCTCTCTTTCTCCCTTCCCCTGTTTTCCTCTCATCTAGAGTTGTCAAAAGGGCCGGGCGGCCCGCGGGCTGGCCCGACCCGGCCCGTTTCTGGCCCGGCCCTCTCGGTGAACAGTGACGGCCCTCTCCAGTTGGGCTTGGGGCCAGGGCCTGGACCAGGCTAAGGAAATCTGGAAAAAAGCCCGGCCCGGCTCGAAAGAAGCCCGAAACTGGCCCGGTTCTGCGGTCCGGTTCGGCCTCACCTGGTTTGAAATTTTTGTTTTTCCCCCCATTTCTCCCACCCCTTTTCCTTCAACGGAAATATTCTCCCAAAATTCCAATTTTACCCCCCCAACAGTAATATAACGGCTAGTTTGGGGGGTATTTTAGTCTAACTTCATTTTTCCAACTCCTTTAAAGGTTTTTACACTCTTACCCTCCCCAACAACTATAAACAGATAGTTTTTAGGGATATTTTGGTCTTTTGTGAAGTTTCTAAAATCTATAAATTCACACCATTTCTCTCTAATTTTTCACACCAATCTTCTTACTCTCTCTTACCTAAACATTCTATATTTCTACAAGCTTTGCTACTATTGCTACTCTTGCTAATTACTACTCTTGCTAATTACTACTAGTATTTACTAATTAGTACTCTTGTTTATTAATTACTAGTCTTACTAAATTCTAATTACTAACTACTACTCTTATTAATTTGTTACTCTTTAATTCTTTTGTCTAGTAATTAGTAATTAGTGAATTTTTATTTATTAATTACTATTACTAAATGCTTTTTAATTACTAACTCTCTCCACATTGAATCAGAATTACCCTCAGTGATTAATATTTGTTACTCGTTCATTCTTTTAATTGTTATTTCTTATTACTACTCTTATACTTGTGTATTTAGTTACTCTTACAAAGTTTAGCGTGAAATATGTCTGGATTATTGAAGAAAATTAGGCGTGCATCGTCATCACGAAAAACATCATCATCATCGCAAGCACCACCACCAGCACAAGCGCCAACGCCACGGCCATCACAAACACCAATCGAAGCACCAACACAACCATTCGTTCGTGGACGAATGAGTACAGGCTGTATGATAGATACCCAAGCCAATTGGGAGTTCAATCAAAACATTCCAGATTTTGAATACATGCCTGATGAAGACCCCCCGCATTATAGTCAAGGACGCAGCTCGGTTGGCGAAGCTACTACTCAGTGGCATAATCTCAACCCTATGCCTGGTCATGATGAAGAAGGGCCAAGCAATGCCTCCGATAACGTGCCAGAAGTCCAAAAGGGGAAAAAGAAGAAAGCCGAGTGTTGGAATCATTTCGATGTAGTTACGGTGGACGGCATCCGAAAAGCTCGATGTAAGTACTGCTCTAAATTATTTTCGTCTGGTAGTGGTAATGGACATCTTAACAGGCATTACCCTCAGTGTGCACCTCGACAAGGCCACGTCGAACCTACCCAAATGCAATTATCTTTTGACGGTAAGTTATTTGTTTATAATCAGCGAGAGCAAAGAGACGGTCTCGCTGAATTTGTTATTCATGATGAACAAGCCTTTTCTTTTGCCGATAATTCTAAGTACTCTAGATATATGAACACATACGTTCAACCTTTGTACAAAAAGGTTACTAGAAACACAACTAGATCCGATGCACTCCGACAGTACAATGCTGCCAAAACACGCCTTATCGATTATTTCGATAAATTTGACGGTAAAGTTAGTCTTACTTCTGATATTTGGCAATCTTCATTTACTTTTGTTAGTTATTCTTGTGTGACCGCTCATTGGATTGATGCAGATTGGGTTATGCACAAGAGAATCATCGCTTTCGAGCACTTTCCTTATCCGCACGATGGAATGAACATTGCTATTCTTATATTAAAAGCATGTACCACATTTAAAATAAAGGATAAGATTATGAGTGTTAGTTTTGATAATGCTTCTAATAATAAAGCTGCTGTTGCAGCTTTAAAGGACACGCTTCAACCTGTACTTCATGGTGAATTATTTCATGTTCGCTGTGTTTGTCACATTATTAATTTAATTGTTCAAGATGGTTTAGCTGCTGCAGGAGATATTCTGCTCAAAATGAGGGGTATGACAGCGTATGTTAATGGCTCGAGTTTGAGAACACAACAATTTAAAACGTTGTGTGTTCAATATAATATGCCTCGCAGGAGAGCAGTTACAGATGTGGTCCACAGGTGGAACTCTACATACCACATGCTTTTACACATTCTGGCATACCGAGAAGTCTATACGCATTTTCTACTAACCCAGTTCCCAGCCGGCTTGCCAACTCAAGAGGAATGGCAGATGGCCACATACCTAGCTGATTTTTTACAGGTATTCTACACGTCTACGAATTTATTGTCTGGTACGTACTATCCCACCTCTCCTCTCGCTGTAATAGAAATTCTCAAGATGGCTACAATGTTAACAAAATGGAGATATATAGGACCCTTTCAACAAATAGTAAAAGAGATGGATAAAAAATTTAATAAATATTGGAAGAAATTGCCTGTTATTTTTGTTGTGGCTACTTGTTTAGATCCTAGGTTAAAGTTGCATGGCGTGAACGCCTCGATACAAGAGATATCGAAATTAATGTGCTACACAGCAGATGAGACAACCACACTCACAGCAAAAGTGAGCAAGAGGTTTGAGGACTTGTTCAACCTCTATCGTAATTCTGCTGACGTGCGCGGGCGAGCTACATCATCATCCACTGCTGATAGGTATTATGCGCCATACCTTCAGGGCTTTGAACATCTAGTCGCCAGACAACTCCCAGGTGAATGTACTTCTAATTCGGCAGGTTCGTATACTTTTTCCTCTTTTAATGAGATTGGTGTATATTCAAATACTGATCATTATTCTGATTTATCAAGGCAAGAACAGGTTAATTTTAATTTGTTAAATTTTTGGAAACAAAATCAAAACATGTATAAAACTTTATCCCAAATTGCACGGGATGTACTGCCAGTGCAAGCCTCCACGGTTGCTTCAGAGTCGGCATTTTCAGCCAGCGGGAGGGTTTTGGATGACAGGAGAAGTTGTCTTACCCCCGAGTCGCTAGAGTTATGTGTATGTTGGAAGGATTATCTTGATGCGAATTACCGCGAGCAAGATAAACCGATTGATGATAGGAAGAGCAGTGACTCGGATATTGAAGTACTTCCGGATGATTAGGTAATTTCTTTTTATTTTCCTTCTCTTAAGTTTTAAGAATAAAAGTTTTCACAAAATATACTTTTTTTCCATATATATAAAATAAATTTTTACAAGCAAGATATATATTTTTTCGTATATATAAAAAAATAGGTAACTTCGCCTGTTTGTTTACAAGCAGCCGGTCCCAGGCCCGGATAAAAGGAGGAAGGCCTATGAACACATTTATTAAATGTAAAAGTAGCCTACAACAGTTTGCTCTATATAACGATCATTGTCGCTAAATGTTATTAGTGTCATTTTGCATGCATTCTTTTAACAATTGTTTTAGCATTACAATCGTTTTGCATACGTTCTTTTAAGAATTGTTTTAGCGTTACAAAATAAAAGTTACTAGACATATTTAAAAGGAAATACTCATGTAGTAACCAATTCTTTTTTCCCAATTCAAGATAAATTCATGAGGAAGTGGTATCTCTAATAAAACAACATTATGAGTAAAGAGGGATAATTATAGCCAATTAAAGAAAGAAATTACACACACACCAAAAAACTTGGGCCCGGGCCCGGCCCGGATTGGCAGCCCCTTGGCCCGGCCCCGCTTCAAGCCCGATGGGCCCCGGCCGGGCGGCCCACCCCCGGCCCGTTTGACATGACTCGGAGTCACTCTCATCTCCTCCCCGTCTTCTCTGTCACTGCGATTGGTGGGCGGTAAACAGCAACCTACTGCCGCAACAGTAACACATCCACCGTCACCCATCAAAGCCCCAACCTTCCACGGTAGACAACCACAAGCCACCATAGACCACCAATCGCAGCCACCACCCACCGCCGTAAACAGCCACCGTCACAAGCCAGCGCAGCTACCATCGCAGCCCCAACCTTCCACCATAGACCACCACAAGCCACCGTGTACCACGCACTGCCGTAAACAGCCATTCCTGTCGCAAACGGTCTCCACCGCCCACTACCTCCACAGTTTCCACCCCCCACGAGCTTCGCGGCTGTTTGTCGAAATCTGGCCACCGTCACAAGCCACCGGAGCCACCATCAAGGCCACCGCAGCCACCATCTCCAACGCAGAAACCTGCCTTCCACCTTCCACCGTCACAAGCCATCACGGGAACAATCTTCCTTTTCCCACGACCCGCACGCCCACCATCACAAGACATCGCCACATACTGAAATCAGGCAAGTTTTAATCTACCCTGCCTCCATTTTTGTATTGGTTTTGTGAATAATTTCTTCAGAGTTTCTCACACTCCTTATACTTCCAATATGATCACCAACTGTTCGATGAAAGTCCTAGCATATTTTTTTATCTTTGATACAAAAGCCATGGTCTGCACCAATGTTTAATCCTTGATACAGTTTCTCACACTTCTTATACTTTCCAATTTGATCACCAACTGTTTGATGAAATTCCTAGCATATTTAATTTTTGATACAAAAACCATGGTCTGCACTAATGTTTAATCCTTGAAACTTTGTCTATGGCATATGAAAAAATTTAGCTACTTGTGCCCCCTTTGCGAGTCTTAAGGAAAACTTATCTATGACGTTTCTTTCCTACTATGTATGCCTTGTTGCTCTTTCACCGTTAATATGTAAATGACATGGTAAATAGCTCTGGAAGAAACATATCATAGTTTGATAGAACAACCACTAGATTGCCATTCCACATTTTTAAATGTCATTGTTTCACAATTCCGTTGATTCATTCCTGGATGTTTGATGTTTGGTTTTGTATACAACACTAGGTGTACACAAGATGGGGATAAGGGTGAAGGGTCTACTGTGCCCTGCTTCAATTGGGGTTTGTGGAGAGATCCCCACATTGATCTTGCTGTTTTTCTGTCCCCTGTGGTTCTCAAGTTTGAGTAGATCCAAGCACCAAGTCATGTGGTGCTGTGTTCTGGTAGGAATGATGGATTGCTACACATTAATGTTGGTAGTTTCAGTCTGTCTTCTGTCAACTTTTGTAATTGGTACAATATTATATTCTTGTTTGGTTTTGTATACAACACTAGGTGTATACAACGCTAGTCTATTTTTTTCTTAAAAAAAACAAATGGAATTGAAAGCTGCTGCTTGATAGACGACTTATAAGAGAAATCATATAAAGTTTCCTCCTTAGAGAAATCATATAAAGTTGCTCTTGTAGAGAACTTATAAGAGCAACTTTATATGATTGTTGACTGATACTTGCACAAGTGCAATTATGGTTCTTTGAACTGAATACATAAGATCATAATTGTTGACCGATAATTGAACAAGTGCAATTGTTGTTCTTTTACGATTGGTATTTACCCAAAAACTCAGGGCCGAGACTTTTAGTTTAATCGGTTTTTTTCTGAATCATTCAAGGTTTGCTGGCTTAGGCGCTGGTCTTGCATGGGGAACAATTCAGGAATCTGCCAAGAGTCTAATCTTTGGCTCGCCTATCTTCCAAGACAAGTAGTCTATTTCCCCGTTCTTGTTTGATAAAAATGCAGAATGTTTGGCTCTTGCATTATGTAGAATGCGCGGTGCAGCACTGAAACTTGGACAGATGCTAAATATCCAGGATGAATCTCTTGTACCTGCTCCGGTAATACACTGTTTTTATACAAGTAAAGTTGTTTATAGGCCTGCCTTCTTAGTGTACAGATTACTTTGCGATAAAAAGGTATTTGGCTCTTTTGAACTTCTAAGAACTAACTCAGATGTGTGAGAGGTTTGAGCAGGAGTTGAACTTTGCACCATCAGCGCAACTTTTGAAAGTTTTCATGATAAATGTTGCTTGTTTAAGATTTATAACGTTTTCAGTAGCTACTAAGTTCACTGGCTTGATGGATTCACCTGTTAATAGCTTTGGGTCCATTTTCGGTAACCAAAATATTTCGTGTAGTTATTTGTATTCCCACTGTAAGGAGATAGATATAGGTATGACTTTTGGATATGAACTTTTTTCTCAAGATGTGTTCTATGCCCGATCTAATTCACATGATTATTTGATAGTTGGTAGTTGTGAAGTAAGAAGAGAACTTATCATCTATTATAGACATTGTTGATTCCTAGGAAACTTTAAAACCGGGATGGCGGAAAGCCCGAGTCATAATTAAATGATAGGCTTTCTGTACGGTTATTGAAAGAAGTTACTTTATTTCAAATACATTGGCTGTTTGTTTGATTTTGTTGAGTGAATTCTTGTCCTTCATGCAGCGCGTAGTTGTGCCTAGTGCTGATGAATTCATACTTAAGAAGACGTAAGAGTGAAAGGGTGTTGCGGTCGTGCATTGGGAAGAAGCCCTTGGTAATTGGTGATGGGGATCGTGCAGCGGCAACAACTTTCATCAAGTCAATTAAGAAATCAGTGAAGATGTAACAACAAATACAATAAGATTACAGTGTATTGTAGAGTGTGTTAGCCATCATTCTTTTAGCTGAATAATATTGTGAGACTTATTTGTAATTGTGTCCAATCTGGTGTATATAAAAGTTTGTTTTGCCATTGCAATAACAGCTTTTTGTTTGAACAAATGAGTTCTGCTTGAATAACACGACATGTCGACACCATGTCGGTAGATTTTTCACAAACATGTCGGCACCATATTGAATAACAGGACATGATGTAGATCTGTATGCTAAGAACACCTCAATCAAGGGTAGAGTTAATCTATAACACATTTCAACAGATCATCAACTCTTAATGAGCAACAAATATCCATTATCAAGAAAGTAAAAAACAATGAAAAGTCCAAAACTAAGCTTGCTCTCTCAGCACAATTGCCTTTGCACGTCCACAATGCCTACTCTTTATGTAATCGAAACTCCATTCTTGCAACTGTTCTACATACAAACAAGAGTAATCAGTTATATCAATAAAGAAGCAAAAGGAGTGGAAGAACAACGTGAGAAAATAACAAGGTTATAGCAAATCTTACGCAAATCTGCAACTATTGAACAAAATTGCCCTCTCCTTCGTCCCTCTAAAATCATGCACGTTTATAAGTTAGTATATATCTCTCAAATGATTCACGCAACATGATATTACATTGAAAAGAAAAAAGCAGTATGTGAGATTAACTTCAAAATATACTTTTCGCTTAGCACAACCAGTTCGGTAATGGCCTTTCCCATGACAATATGCACAAGTTCTTTGTTTCTTTTCTTTCTTCGCCAATTCAATAGAAGATTTTAACCTACTAGCAACCTTTGGGCGCCCCTTGGTCTTAATAGGGGCAGCAGGGTCACGTATCGAAATCTGATGTATACTTTCCAATTGAGAAACACGTATACTTGAACCAACTTCACTAACCATTTTGTCGCCAACAAGTTTCTCCACGTTGTTTCTCGCTGCTTGCTTTTCTAAAAAGCTACTAAGCCATGCATCAATCTCACGTATTTCTGAAGGGCAATTTCTTCCATTATCTATTACCTTTGAAAACTTTGCTCGAACAGACCACAACGTTAAAAGGCTTACTCCCTTTTCAGTTGAATGTCTACCGATCTCGTCCATTCGATCGCCAACATCTCCCACCTTATACCGAGCATGAATTGTCCACCTAGGCAAAATGTAATATTCAGGAAGATCAATTATTTTCTTTTTCTTCAATATATAAATGATATGCTTGCATAATATTCCCGCCGTTTCAAACTTAGCACATGAACAAGTAGCCTTAACACTTTCTGATGAATAATAGTGACTTGTTCGCCATTTTTCCTTATCAACAGTTATCAAACCCACCCTGTACCTTGTGACATCGGGCTCCTTACTCAATGTTATGTGCGAACAACTAACACTAGCATTCCATTTTTTCTTGAATATTTCAAACACGCTCCGAGTATAGCATTCTCCGGCTCTTGCTTCAATTGGATGATCAGATGATAAGACTGCTCTTGAATTCATTGTCTTAAAATCTTCATCTTCCTCAGCATACCTTCGATTATAAACTGCATTGTCATATTTCACAACAAACTCATTCAACATAGTATTAGCATTCACATACCCATCAAAAAATGAATGTATGCTTTCACTTCGTCCACTCGTGGTCATGCCAGCAAAAAAAGTATCTTTGAGAAAAGGTTTTGCCCAATGTGCACGTAGGTTGTACATATTTTGAATCCACCAATTTTCTTTTAAGCCATACTTGTCATTCAAATCCACCCATCTGACCTCAAAATCTTCAACAGTCTCACTTTTTGTCCAGTTGCTATGGGCTTCATGAAAGTCATCATAACGCGATCGCAAAGGTTGCAGATGCTCCATGACGTGCTTCTTAATGTGCCATGCGCAAAAACGATGCCGCGTATTTGGAAACACTTTTTCAATTGCATTTCTCATTGCTCCATCTTGGTCAGTGATGATTGCAGTCGGGGGCCTCTCAAACATGCAACGCAGAAAATGCTCAAACAACCAAATAAATGTTGCCTCTGTCTCATCCTCCAACAATGCAGCTCCAAACAATATAGACTGCCGGTGGTGGTATACTCTAACAAATGGAGCAAATGGCATCCTAAATTTGTTAGTCATGTAAGTCACATCAAATACAATAACATCACCAAATTGTGTATATGATGCCCTTGACCTTCCGTCAGCCCAAAAAACACTTCTGAGAGAGCCATCTATAGCTAAATCCATAGCAAAATAATAACTGTCATCCAACGTGGCTTTCTCTTGAAAATGTTTAATAATCACATGACATTCTTTCCCCACGTTATTTTTTCTTTCGATGCGTATAATGCTAGAACACTGTCTTGGAGTTACGTCAGCTTCTTCGCTGGGCTTCATCACATTCACAACCCTAGTAATTTGAGAAGCTTTCAGGCCTTTATGGTTAAGGTCAGACACTAGAGAATTACATACGTTTGTACGATGGTACTTACTATGAGAACGATGCTTGATTACCTTTGATGGAGTAGTAGTGAGAGGATGGTTATGAACATCTTGAAACTTGTCGACAACCCATACTCCAAGCTTCTTTGACAAAGTAACTTGCATCATCGCTTCACAACATGTTCTCAAGTCCCTACGCTTTTTTTCGTTCACATTCGGTTTCTTGTCATCCAGCTTCTTGAAGCCCTCCTTATTGCATACAAATTGCCTTCTAAAAATTGCACCCGTAGCCCTAATCTTATGTGCATTGTGTTTGCGAGTACCAAAACCATTTAAAAGAGCATACTGATTGTAGAACTCATATGCCGCTTCCAGTGTATCAAATGTTTTTCCATCTATCTGTTGAATATCAAAATTGTCAAAATTTTCATAATCCTCATTTTCTCTAGGCGTTCTAACCTCATTATCACATTGCGAAAGATCACAAACATCATCTACCCTAGGTTCATCACTCACATGAGTATCGGGAATACCATAATCAATCAAACCGTTGGTCGCATCAATTTCCTCAATCAACTGAAAACCGTGTGAAGCCATTGGCATCCTTCCACTATGAGTCATGTAATTACACTGAGATTTGGTGGGGGAAGACAGCACAGGCAATGACTAATTTCAGCATGTGGCGATGGTTTAATATGGTGGGTGGCCTGCCACAATTCTTTATGGGGTAACCAGAGCTGGAATTGGGTGAGGTGGAGGTGCTTGGTCTGGTTGCGTCAAAATCAAGAAGCGGCAGTGTTGGGTTCCTGTAATGGTGGGAGTGGTTTTTGATGGTATAGGTGGTGGGAGATCTGCGTACGTAGTGCTTTGCGTCTCTCACAATGGAACTAGACAGGAGGTTGCTAGGGCCTGCGACGGAGGTGGACGGCGGGCTACGTTGGAGATGATGGTTGCGGTGGCTTTGATGGTGGATGCGGTGGCTGGTACACGGTGGCTTGTGGTGGTCAACGGTGGAAGGTTGGGGCTGCGATGGTAGCTGCGCTGGCTTGTGACGGTGGAAGGTGAAACGGTGAGTGTGTTGCTATTGGTGATCTACGGTGGGACAGTGAGTGTATTGCTGTTGCGGTGGGAGGTTGGGGCGTTGATGGGTGACGGTGGGTGTGTTGCTGTTGCGGCAGGAGGTTGTGACAGGAATGTCTGTTTACGGCGGCTGCGATTGGTGGTCTATGGTGGCTTGTGGTTGTCTACCGTGGAAGGTTGGGGCTTTGATGGGTGACGGTGGATGTGTTACTGTTGCGGCAGTAGGTTGCTGTTTACAGTCGACCAATCGCAGCGACAGAGAATAAGGGGAGGAGATGAGAGGAAAACAGGGTAAGGGAGAAAGAGAGAGACAGAAAAAGAGGAAAAAAAAATGCCCTCATTTCTTTTAACGTAACTACGTAGTTTTTGCCGCTAGTCTCACGCAAGTTGCGTGAGACTAGCCTTATATTCGTTTTTTCATATATATATATATATATATATATATATATATGTTATGTGAGAGCAGCTGTCCAAACCCTTTTCCCCTAAAATTCTGCGCACGGTTGGGAGGGAGAGATCGAGCACGGTTGTGACGAAGGTTTTTCCGGTGAACTTTCCGGTAAGCTCTAATTTTCCTTCTTGTGTATTTCATGATTTATGGGTTTAGATCTATGTGTGTGTGTGTTCGTGTGTGTGAGAGAGAGAGAGAGAGAGAGGCTTCGACTGAAATCGATGCTAGAGTTCCGATGATCGAAGGTAAAAAATTTCGATAAGGTTCTACGCTTTTTCCTTCAATCAATCCACGAAAAATGTATTTTTGTAGGTATGGGACTGAAACTGCATATAGAATGTGGGTGTAGTAGCCGTTTGGCTGTGTGATTGTGGAAGTCTGTGTACGGCTAAAGGCAGTCGCGTGTGGCTGTTGCAGGTGTGCGTGTGTAGGTGAGATAACTGTGTAAGGTGTGTGCACGGTGACAGTGGAGTGTGTGTGTGAGGGAAGGAAGAAAGGCTGCTAAAGCAGTCATGTGAGTGTTGTAGTGTGGTGCACATGTGTGTGTGGTGTATGGGGGGTCTGCGCAGGTGTGGGGTGTATGTTTCAGTGGCAGCCATCAGCCGTGAGAGTGGGTGTGTGGCGATGGTTAATAAATTTGTGTGTGTTTGCATGAGTGGCTATGTACGGAGTGTGTGTAACCTTTGTGTGTGTGTGTGGGTACAAGCCGTGTGGGTATGTGGGAGTGGATGAAATTTTGTGTGTTTGTGTGCTGTGTGCTGTGTGAGTGTGTTTGTGTGTGCTGTGTGCATGTGTTTGTGTGTATGTGTGTGCGTGCGTGAAGCTGCCGAAGCAGCTGTATGTGTGCGCGCACGTACGCGTTTATGTGGTTGTGTGCTCAGGTGTGTGTGTGTGTGCTGTGTGTTTTAAGTGTGTGTGAGTTGTGTGTTGTGCATGTGTCTGTGTGTGTGTTTGGTACAATAGAGAGCAGCTGTGTTAAGTTGTGTGTGTGTGTGTGTGAGGAGTATACAGGAGTGTGTGAGTTAAATGCTGTGTGAAAGTGCGTGAGTATGTGGGTATTGCGTGTGTTTGATAAATAAAAGTGATTTGCAGGTTGGTGAGTTGGTGTGAGTGAGGCTTGTGTTGATGTGGGTCTGTGAGCGTAGAGAATAAGGAAGAAGAAGAAGTGGGTTTTCCGTACGCAGTTAGTGGATATCGGGTTAGCGTTAGGTACGATACATGCATGCAGGGGCGGACCTACATGGTGACAAGGGGGGGCTGAAGCCCCCCTGAACTTTTGAAAAAATTGCTTATGGAGGTGGTTCTGCTGAAATTTTCAAAAATTGCTTATGAATAGGAGGTACAAACTTCTCATAATTTTATCTATGTTTTCCCTTTCCTGTTTGTATCTAAAACGTGACCTTAGCGTCTTACTTGAATCTTGCGCAATGTTTAGTTGAAAATTTGATTTGAAGCTGCGTTATGTGCTGATTATCTAGCTTGCTAGTTGAGTTATCAATTTAAGTGGTTAATTATGCACTCTAATGTACAATAACTAATGCATAATGTACAACTTGATTGCACCGAGAGTGACAGACAAATGATGATGAGGTTGTGGACAAGTAGTTGTTGTTAGAATCCCAGGTTGCTGGGTGTAACACCCCAGATTTGTTTTTTTATCAGGATACTTGTGTAAGTATGAAATAGAATGTATGGTGACTTTGGATTAAATAGTGGGCCTAATAATCAATTTAAAATTTTCTTCCGGGAAAGTAGGTTATGCTTTTGGGATTAGATGACCCAATTTAAATTTGGGCTTTAGTTTGACCCATTTATGAAGTTAGAGAATTTTGGGACGTAATGGGTATTTTGCAATTGTAATTGTTTTAGGAATATAATTACATTCCTTTTAGGCTGATGACTTATGTACAATATAATTCTTTGGAGTACCACAAACTTCAGAAGAGCCTCTAAAGAATCCCTAGGAAGAACACTCTTCAGATTTTGGTCATTACATCGAGGTAAGAGCTTATTTTGATATTGGGATTGAGGTTTATGGTAAGAACCACATAAGTTAATGTGATTGATAGCTTCTGATTGAAAGTTTGGGTACTATTGTATTAGGGTTTTTGATATAATTTGTTTGAGAAGATCAAGACTTGAAGTTGATTGATTTGTGCAATTGAGGTAAGGGTTTTCTCACGCATTTACCCCGTCCGAATTCTGATTATCGATCTGTTCATCAATTGATTGATTGTTTAAAGAGATCTATTGATTCTTTAGAACCCTAATTACATTCTTGATGCTTACGCTAAATAGGTCTTTGTACTTTTGATTATTGACTTTGATTCGTGATCTTTTTATTGTAAATCCTTGTAACAACTTTAAGAGTCCATAACTTTTTTGTCCCTTGTTCAATTTCAGTGTTCTTACACTTTTTGAAAACCTCAGATAGTGTACTAAAACTTTATAGTTTTGGGTTTTCTGAAATTCCCAGTGATCGATATTAGAAAATAGACCTAAACATTGTTATGCTTATATTTCTGCCAATTCAGGTCAGCCAATTTCGATTTAGTGTATCTTATTTGTTTCTCATTGGTTTTTAATGATCTTGGACATTATGAAATCCTTGAAGAGTCTTATTTAACTTTTTAGTTTAAGGTTTTATTGGAATCCGTTTTGTTCTTGGTCAAACGTGAGTTCGAAAGTTATTTGTTAGTACAGACCTTTCTGTTTTTGACACTGTAAATCAGCCCACTTCGATTTGTTCTATCTCCTTTGTTTCTCATTGGTTTTTCATGATTATAGACAATCTGGAAACCTTAAAGAGTGCTCTTAAACTTCTTAGTTTTGTGTTTTATCAGAATCTATCTATCTTCTGACCAAAATTCAGTTTGAAAGTTATTCATCGGTGTAAAAATTGCTGTTTGACACTGCAAATCAGCTTGCTTTGACTTGTTCCATCTTATTCGTTTCTTATCGTTTTTTTGATGAACTTAGACATTACAAAATCAGTAACGAGTCCTCTTCAACTTTTAGGCTTTGTGTTTTCTTAGAATTCGTTGATTTCATTGTTGAATTTAGCCCTTAAATAAGACTATTCTGCGTAGAATCGTGTGAACGAGAATGCCTTTGTCTGCTTCAAACTTTTGGTGTTTATTAAGTTGATTTGGTATATGTTTTTATAATCTGGCGAGCCATGTCACAGTGTATGTGACTTATCTATTTCTGACTTACCCACGTGGATTGGAACGTGGGCTAGCTCAGCGGGATGAGCTAGAGATCGCGATCTTACTTTCTGAACCTTGTCTCACGTGTCAGTGATGGCACGTGTGACATATTTCTGAATGGCTCCCGTGGTCTTCGTCTTTGTACTGATTGAACATTTAGATTTTGATATCTGATCTATTTGAAGATGTTTTCGAACTTATCTTAAGTATTATTGTCACTGGAGTCTTTTTGAAATATAAGATATCATTATCAGAACTTGTGACAACGTTTCGAACCTAATTTTGTATTGTTTTAAGCACATCGAAACCTTTTGACCCACTGCAAATTCAGTTATATATGTTAATTCCTTACTTTGACATTGTATTGTCCGCTGATCGAGCTATTTGACCTTGTTGCTAATCTGCTTTCTGAATTGAAAATTAGTGTATTGGTTTTGGTATTCGCCATGCACCTTGGTATCGTATTTTATCAACTCCAAGTACTATTGTCGATATAGCGTGCTTTGTATTCTGTGGGTGGGTGCGTGTGATTATCTTTACTGGGCTTTGTGCTCACCCCCCTTACTTTCAGGTTATCAGCCAGTGTTAGGAGCTGTGCAAGGGATTATAAGGCATGGCTAAGTAAGAAGCTTTTTAGAGAAGGATTTTTTCTTTCATATTTATTGTCGAATAGATTTTGCTTTAGATTTTATTTTGGAACTCCTTGTAAGAGTAATTGAGGTCAATGTAACTGTTTTGAGCCAGTGTGGCATTTATTGATGTTTCTTGGAGACTTACTCTTAGATGCTCTGAATACCCAATTGGGAGACTTTTGGAAATTTTGAGGTTTTCTGCTTTTGTTTATTTGAAATTAACGCTTTAAAAAAATCGGGGCGTTACAGATGGTATCAGAGCTTAGGTATGAGATTCTGTAGACTCTTAGATGCTCTGAATACCCAATTGGGAGACTTTTGGATATTTTGAGATTTTCTGCCTTTGTTTATTTGAAATTAACGCTTCAAAAAATCGGGGCGTTACAGCGTACTTAGATGATTATATATTTTAATTTTAGTGATTATATATGTTAATTTTAGTTTAATATGTTAATTTTAGTTTAATTTCAGTGATTATATAGAGGTTTAGAATATATGCTTGGTTAATTTAGTTTTAGTTTAATTTCAGTGATTATATCGAAAACTTTTTCATATTATTTTACTTTAATTTTTTTTTGTGAATTCGAAATAATTTTTGTACCCCCTGAAAAAAAAATTTGGTTCCGCCCCTGCATGCATGGGGTGGCGTACAGTGATTGTTAACGTGTAAAATTTTAAAATGATGGTACTTTAGGCTAAGTTAGAATTTCTGGCAAAAATTTATAATTTTCTGAGAATGTATGCATTTTTTATATTTTCTGTAAACTTAGATTTATAAAATTCTTTTGGCGCCTTAAACTCATGAAAATATTTTGGAAAAATTATAGTATTGTTTTTATAATATAAAGAAGTCTCAGATTAAGTTTGGTGATTTTTACAGTTGATTTTCTATAGTTTCCGTATCACATTAGTTTAACAAAACGAAAACTTTTAAAATAGTTTTAATGCCTTTTAAATTTTGATTTTAATTTCTATAATTTTTATACATATTTTAACGATGTTACAAAAATTATGGGACTTTATTTTCAACTAAATGTAATTATGGCTATTTATGGGTTTTTATTGCATTTAAAGAAATTATTTTAATTCGAAAATATTCCAAATTTCAGAAAATTCACATTTTGACTTTTTATAATTTTTTAAGCTATAAAAGTATTTTTTTTTATAATTTAATATGTATTTGGAGTATCGTTACACAATAAAGAGTGTACATGATTTTTGGTTAGGTTGGCTGTGTGCGAGACTCGGTTTGAGTTGAGCGATTTTGGAGTTAGAAGTGAGCACGTGGTGGGTAGTGAATATTAGGTTTATAGTATATTAGCATGGATTGTGTTCTAACTAATGGATTGCAATCTAGGTTTATTCAGAGATTATTGATCGAGGTTTGGTAGCATTACTTAGCTTGGATCGAGGTAAGAATTTTCTTTCCGAACTCTATTTCATTACTCTGATTTCAAATGCTTATAATAGCAGTTTTTATAAACTGCATTGAATGTTGATCTTTACGATTGATATAAAAATGTTTTCAATTGCCTGTGAACCTTAAATTGAGCCTTAAAGTGATCGTTTGGAATTCCTGGTTCATTTTTATCTGTTTATTGAATCGATCATAGTAAACCGTTTTCAATTGTATTTGTTTCTCCTAAATGTTGACATAAGTTAGTAATCCTGAGAGTTATAAGGATGGTGCATATTGTTGGCGTTATAAGGATGCTCTGTTGGTTGGGTTAAACTAGTACCTAAATGGACTAGTCAATGTACATATGCATACGTAAGGCGTATCGAGCAATGCCGGGGTGGCTTTGCTATAGTGTACTGCTCATGTTCAATGTTTCATGTTTCTGTTTTATTGCACCTGAAGTATTTTCAAATGAATATTGATTTAAGGGATTGAGTTGATACCCGTCCCTATGTTTATAGCGAAATGCATTGGTATTATTTGAAAAATCATTCTGAAAATTATCATTTAACTGTAAATGTAAAGATTGTCCGAATCGTTTTGTTGTTTTTAACATTGATCGACCTTACTGGGCTCTCAAAAGCTCACTCTCCTATGACTTCCTTTTCCACAGGTGATCATCAACAATAGGATATTTGAAGTGATTGGAGCTTGAATAAGAAGTTGACTGGAAATGTTATTTATTTCTTTTAGTTAAGCCCTTGCGAGGGAAGTAATGTTAAACTTAGAATTCCCGAGTATTTAAATTTTAGTGCTTCATATAAGAACAACGTAATTGAGAGTTTGAGTTATTGTAGAAGCTCTGATACACATCGGGGTTTCTTATCGAATTTAGATAACCAAATGATTAAGTGATCGATCGATCGAGTGTTTAACGTTCCAGAAAATTCCGGGATGTTACAGAATGTCTTCAATACTTCCTCTGGATTTAATTTTGCTTCCACCAGTTATTCCATTCCTGCAAAAATTGAGAACCATCTATCGAGTTGGATAGTAAGTTCAAGTTAGGTCCTAGTGAACTGAGCAATGAATTCCTTATGGAATTGATGTCCAAATTAGGACAAATCAAAACACCCAGAGAAAAGTATCCCAAAGTTGAATCTTCTCAGTCTTCTCCCAAAAATATTAACACTATAGGAGAGGTCGATCATTCTGCTACTGATTCGGAGGTTGACCCTAATGACCTAGAACAACAATTTGTTACAGCAATTGGTACTTCCAAACCTAGACCACCTTTGAGAAATTATTATCCTCGGCCTACTCCAGTGGATATGCAACTTGAGGAGAAGAATTTTGCTACTTCTTCTTCCTTCAATGGATCTTCCATTTATGAATGGAATCTTGATGGTATGACTGACTATCAAATCATTACCTTTCTTCAACATATGCTTATGGCAGCTAATAGTGCCCGTAATAGAAACCCCGGAGAAAATGAGGCCTCTATAGCTAGATATTTAATAGCTAGACCCACTGGCCAGCTCCACGGATGGTAGGATCATTATCTTACTCCCACTGACCAAAATAGTATCCTTAATTCCATCAAGGTTGAGCCTAATGGAACTCATATCCAAGTTAATGGTCAAACTCAGTCAGACGTAGTAACTACTCTAGTCAATGCAATAACCAAACATTTTGTTGGCAACGCCAATACTGTCCTTGAAAGAGGAAGGGAACTCTTATCAACCTTAGATGTCCCACACTCACTCATTTTAGATGGTACAAGGAAGTTTTCCTAACCAAACTTTACCAAAAAAGTGATGCCTAACAAGATTTTTGGAAATAGCATTTTATAGCAGGTCTTCTTACTCTCTTTAGTGAACGTGTCAGAACCCTCATCGAAAACAAACAAAGTGGTGCTCTGCCTTTCTCCCTCTATACTTTTGGGGAATTAATTAGCAAAATTTTTGCAGAAGGATTAGTCTTGTGTAATTAGATCAAGCTCAAGAATCAGCTTAAGAAGGAACAAGACAGGAAGAACAAAGCTTGGACAGTTCTGTTACCAATTTGGTTATGACAACCTCTATGTTCCCAACTACGGTAAAAGGAGAAATCTTCCAAGTCTAAGAAGCCTTTTAGGAGGCCTATATTCTAAAAAAACTACAGGAGAGAGGAGTCTTCAAAACCTTACAAAGAATTCACAAAACAAAAATATCTCAAACATAAAAAATTCTCCAAAGCTAAAGTCATCTGCCACAAATGTGGCAAACCTGATCATTATGCTAATAAATGTCGTACCAAAAAGAAAATCAATGAACTTGTAATTGATGAAGGACTCAAGAAACAATTAAGTGCTATCCTCCTCAATTCTTCTGATTCTGAATCTGATTCTATTAATGAATTAAACATCATTGATGAAGATGTCCAAAGTTCTAGCAGCTCCTCTGGACAGGACCACTGTTCTGACCAAGAAGCTGAGTGTCATGAATGTAATAGTAAAATTGATTACTACAAAGCAATTCTTGAAATGAATGGCTTAAATATTAATGTCGTCACTTCTGAAGAATCCATAATCCTTGATCTTTTAGACAAATCTATGATCCTGAGAAGAAGAAGCAAGTCATCTTTTGTAAAGGAATATACTAGATTTCACACCAAGTAATGAAGAAGAGAATTGAAAACAATAATAAAAAATAGAGGCACACAAAACACAAGATTTACGTGGTTCGGTGAAAGCCTACTCCACGGTGGTAGCAGCGATTTCACTATGTTTGTCACTGGAGATTACAGACCTTTGTCTCTCTCAACAAACTCTCTCAAAGAATGGCTCTTCTCTTTTGTCCTTAAAACATAATACAAGACAATACATATATACTTAGAGATAAGTAGTGACTTTATCTAAATAACCAATGTTGAACAAGACTTATATACTTAGGACTAAGTTGTAACCTTCTCTGAATAACCAATGTGGGACTCCCACATATTTTGGGTTTTTTTTTATCCAAGACACATTATCACAAATCTTCACCTTGGCTTGGATAAAATAAGCCACAAACAACCTGAAAATATCATATGTTGCTACCACACCTGCCTCCTAGGGCTGCACCTCAAATACTGCTGATACCGATCAAATCTAAGCAATGCTTAAACTTGATCTCTGGAATATGCTTTGTCATCATGTCTGCTGAATTTTTAACTGTGAAAATCTTCTCTACCATAACAGTACCTTGAGAAACCACATCCCGAATAAAATGAAACCTGACATCAATGTGCTTGGTCCGCTCATGGAACATCTGATTTTTGGTCAGATGTATGGCACTTTGGCTGCCGCAATAAACAGTGCTAGACTCCTGCTTCAAACCCAAATCACCAACCAATCCCTTCAACCAAATAGCTTCCTTCACTGCTACGGTCGTTGCTATGTACTCAGCTTTTGTTGTAGACAAGGCAACAATAGTCTGTAAAGTAGCCTTCCAACTGATCACACAGCTCGAAAAAGTAAAGACATAACCTGTCAAAGATCTCCTTCTATCCAAATCTCCAGCGTAGTCTGAATCCATTCACATTACTACCCCGATGATAGACTAAACCAGTATCTGCAATACCTCTAAGGTATCGAAGTATCCACTTCACTGTCTGCCAATGAGCTTTCCCAGGATTACCCATGTACATACTAACCACATTGACTGCATGAAAAATATCCGGTCTCGTACAAACCATAGCATACGTGAGACTACCCACTGTATTAGCATATGGAACACACGACATGTGTTCCACCTTCTCTTGGATCTCTGGGGAATCAGCTGCTAAAAGCTTGAAGTGTGCTGCCAAAGGAATAGTCACAGGTTTTGAGTTTTTCATACCAAAGCGTTGCAATACTCTCTCAATGTACTTTTTCAGGGACAAGTACAAAATTCCTGTAGGTCAATCCCTCTGAATCTCCATTCCTAATATCCTCTTTGCTGCACCCAAGTCTTTCATCTCAAATTCTCTTTTTAACTGCTCTTTCAAACTGTTGACATCTGACATCGATTTTACAGCAATCAACATGTCATCAACATACAACAACAAGTATATATGAGAACCATCCGCAAGTCTCTGGTGATACACACAACTGTCATAGGCACTCCTGGTGTAACCTCTCTCTGCCATGAAAGTGTCAAACCACTTATACCACTGCCTTGGAGATTGCTTTAATCCATACAAGGATTTTTTCAATAAGCAAACATTATCTTCCTTATCTTGGATCACGAACCCCTCTGGTTGACGCATGAATATCTTTTCTGCCAACTCACTGTGTAGAAAAGCTGTCTTGACATCCAATTGTTCTAATTTTAAGTCATATGGAGCAACCATAACAAGAAACACTCTTATCGAAGTATGTTTTACTGCAGAAGCAAATATTTCATTGTAATCAGTACATTCTCTCTGAGTAAAACCCTTAGCTACCAAGCGTGCTTTATACCTTGCATCTTCCGTTCCAGGAATTCCCTCATTCTTCTTGTAGACCCATTAGCAACCAACAATCTTTTGGCCTATAGGCAGTTTCACCAATTCCCACTTTTGATTTTTGTAAAGAGATTCCATCTCCTCACTCATAGCAATTGTTCACTGCGCTGATTTCATGCTCTTGATGGCCTCTTTGTAAGTAACATGCTCTTCAACGTCAATGCTCTTTGCCACACTAAGAGCATAAGCAATCATATCCGCATATCCATATTTCTGAGGAGGTCGAATTTCTCTTCTCGGTCTATTTCTGGCAATGTTATACTCATGTTCCTGAGGTTCTTCATTTTCCTCGGTAGAATGAGAACCATCATCCTCATCTGTAGGAATTATAGGCAAAGAATATGGAGCTCGAACCTCTAGCTCCACTTTCTCCCTGACACCGTGGTCTTTCCCTGCATCAATCAACTCCTTCTTCTTCGAAAGCATCGAAGACTCATCAAAGGTCACATCTCTGCTAATTAAGAACCTAGATGACTTAGAATCAGGACACCACAACTGGTATCCTTTTACCCCATTTGCATAGCCTAAGAAAATGCACTTCTTTGCTCTCGGCTCAAGTTTACCATCATTAACACGAGCATAAGCAGGACAACCAAATATCCTCAAATTTTTATAATTAGCATGCTTACCATACCAAACTTCTTCAGGAGTCTTGCAATCAATTGCAGTTGAAAGAGACCTATTTACCAAATATGCAGCTGTGTTAATAGCTTCTGCCCAAAATTCCTTCGATAACCTGGCATTTGAAAGCATACATCGAGCCCTCTCAAGGAGAGTCCTATTCATTAGTTCTGCAACCCCATTCTACCGTGGCGCTTTCTAACAGTGCGATGCTTCACTATGCATTCATTCTTGCATAACTTAGTAAACTCATCCAAGCAGAATTCCATGCCATTATCAGTCCTCAAGCATTTAATTTTTTTGACGGTCTATTTTTCAATCATCATCTTAAACTGCTTCCACTGAACAAAGACATCATCACTCTTCTTTTTCAAGATGTACACCCAGACCTTTCTTGAGAAGTCATCAATAAAGGTCAACATATATCTACCATCACCCTTAGAAGGAATCGTGGAAGGATCCCAAAGATCTGAATGGATATAATCCACCGTACCTTTGGTGGTATGAACAGCCCGACTGAATTTCACCATGCACTGCTTCCCGAAGACACAATGCTCACAAAAATCCAGCTTCCTAATTTTCTTGCTTCCCAGCAAACCTTGTTTGCTCAGCACATCCATACCCCTCTCACTCATATGCCCAAGACGCATATGCTAAAGCTTGGTTGTGTCAGAATCTATATCAGAAGATGAAGTTGTTGCTGCTGCTCCCACAAATGTGCTACCCTGTAACAAATAGAGACTATTTTGTTTCAACCCCTTCATCACAACAAGAGCACCCTTCATTATCCTCATAACTCCACTTGTAGCCCGATAGCTACAACCATTGGAGTCAAGCGTACCCAAAGAAATCAAAATTTTCCTCAGCTCTGGAGCGTGCCTGACATCAGTCAAAGTTCTCACAATAGCATCACACATCTTAATATGAATTGAACATATCCTAACCACCTTACAAGCGACATCGTTTCCCATAAGAACTTTACCACCATCAAAAGCTATAAGTGGCAAACCAATCCCTATTGGGACACTTATGATAGGAACAACCTGTATCAAGAATCCACCCTCCATTTGAGGAACTGATAGTAACTGAGAGAACATCCCCACCATCAGAATTATCTACTACTACTCCAGCATCAGCCGTCTTGGAATTATCCTTTTTTTCCTTTACGCCCAGGACAATCCTTTATATAATGCACTTCCTTGTGACAATGAAAGCACTTTAATTTTCTAGCCTTTGACTGAGACCTCGATCTTCCTTTATTTCTAGACCCAGCATGGTCAGTGCTTCGGCCTCGAGCAATCAGACCATCACCATGTTCTTCTCCCCTATTTTCTGAAACCTTCTTCCTTAATTCTTGAGAATTTATCACAGCCTCAACCTCCTCCGTGGAGATACTGTCCTTCCCATATAATAAGGTAGTAACAAGATGTTCAAATAGCGGAGGTAAAGAACACAGCAATAGTAAAGCTTTATCTTCATCTTCTATCTTGATATCAATATTTTGCAGGTCTAATATTACCTTGTTATATTCATCAAGATGATCACTGATCGATGTAACTTCTTTCATTTGAAGAGTATACAGCCGTTGCTTTAAGTACATGCAATTTGTCAGAGACTTCATCATGTATAATCTCTCCAATTTCAACCACAATCCAGCCACAGTCGTTTCCTGGAAAACCTTTCGCAACACGTTATCGGCTAAACACAACAATAGGGCATTATGTGCTATCTCTAACATCTCATCTTTTTCATCAGCAGACATCAAATCAGGAAGCCCTTGTTCCCCCTTTAACACTTTCAACACCCTTGCTGAATTGAACAACACGCATCTTCATCCTCCATAAACTGAAATCGTTCGATCCATCAAACTTCTCCAAATCATACTTCATTGAAGTATTTAGCGCCATTGCAAGGTGTTTTCAATCTACCACTGAACCTCAGCTCTTGATACCACTTGTAAAGAAATATACTAGATTTCACACTAAGTAATGAAGAAGAGAATAAAAAATAATCATAGAAAATAGAGGCACACAAGACACAAGATTTACGTGGTTCGGCAAAAGCCTACTCCACGGTGGTAGCAGCGATTTCACTATGTTTGTCACTGGAGATTACGGACCTTTGTCTTTTTAAAGAAACCCTCTCAAAGAATGACTCTTCTCTCTTGTCCTTAAAACACAATACAAGACAATACATAAATACTTAGAGATAAGTAGTGACTTTCTCTAAATAACCAATGTGGGACAAGACTTATATACTTAGGACTAAGTTGTAACCTTCTCTGAATAACCGATGTGGGACTCCCACATATTTTGGGTTTTTTATCCAAGACAAATTATCACATCTTCAAATATATTCATAGTGCTTAAAATTCCTATGCACCTAACCAATCACAACAATTACCTACCTTAGGTAATACTTTCAATTTTTCTGAAGTCATGAATAGATTACAAACAGTAGAAGAGAAAGATCCTACCATTCAAGATTTTCAAACTGAGATCCTTATCCTCAAAAGAGATATGAAAACTCTTGTTGACCATATTTCTCTCCTTGAATCTCAAAATCATGAAGAAGTTTTTAGCGAAGGAGAAGAATATCTAAAACCAAATCCCAATTATGTTCCTAATCTAGAAACTAGTTCTCCAAACATGTCGGCGATTCTACACAAGAAACTCTCAATCTTGACAAAGTCTTCTTTCAGAATTGGTATGTCGGTATCAAAATTGTTGTCAACCAAGACTTCATCTTTGAGGGTATAGCTCTTATTGATTCAGGAGAAGATCTTAATTGTATCCGTGAAGGTATTGTCCTAACAAAATATTACGAAGCTACCAAACAAGCTCTCACCACTGCTGATTCCAGCAGGATGAAAATCAATTAGAAAATCTCTGATTCTTGGGTGTGCAACCGTGGTAATTGCCTAAAAGCCCATTTCATTGTCGTTCAAGGACTTAGTCAATCTATCATACTAGGAACACCTTTTTTGTCTCTTCTCAATCCTATGACCATTCATGATAATGGTATTCACTCCAACATCATGGGCCAAGACTTCTGTTTCAAATTCATCAATCCTTCTCAAGAACAGGTTATTCATTCCCTCAAAAATGAACTTATTTCTCATCAAAACAAAATCCTCTTTCTAAAAGAAGATCTCAAATTCCAAAGAATTAATCGATATTTTGATCAAGAAAAAGAAAAAATTAAAGCTTTCCAGAATAGACTGGAATCTGAAATATGTGCTAAAGTTTCCAATGAATTTTGGCATCGCAAACAACATATTATTGATTTACCTTATGAACCCGATTTCAATGAAAGGAATATCCCAACTAAAGCTCATCCAATCCAAATGAGCTAAGATTTTCTTGCACATTGCAAGAAGGAGATTCAAGATATTTGAGACAAAAATCTTATTCGCAAAAGTTACTCCCCTTGGAGTTGTCCTACTTTCTATGTCAATAAACATTCTGAGCAGGAACGTGGTGTTCCTCATCTTGTCATAAATTATAAACCTCAAAATAAAGCTCTAGGATGAATTTGATAACCGATTCTAACAAAAAAAATTTGTTAAATAGGCTTATTAAAGCCGTTATTTTCTCAAAATTTGATATGAAATCTGGTTTTTGGCAAATCCAAATCAATAAAAAAGATCGGTACAAGACTGCTTTTACTGTACCATTTGGTCACTTTGAGTGGAATGTCATGCCTTATGGCTTGAAGAATGCTCCTTCTGAATTTCATAACATAATGAATGATATCTTTAATCCTTACATGGATTTTTCAATTTTTTATATAGATGATGTTCTCATTTATTCTTAATCAATAGATCAACATTGGAAACATTTAAATAAGTTTCTTAAAGTTATTAAACATAATGGCTTAGCTGTCTCAGTAAAAAAGATTTGTCCTTTCCAGACCAAAATAAGGTTTCTTGGTCACAATATTGAAAAGGGATCAATTATTCCCATTGACAGAGCAATTGATTTTGCTTCTAAATTTCCTGATGAAGTTAGGGAAAAAAAACTCAGTTGCAAAGATTTTTAGGAAGTCTAAATTATATTGCTGACTTCTATCAAGATATTTACAAGGATACAAAAATTTTGTTTCGACAATGAGGAAAAACCCTCAACCATGGTCTAATGATCATACAAATGTTGTCCGTCGGATTAAGCTTAAAGTTAAATCCCTGCCATGTTTTTGCCTTCCTATTCCTGAAGCTTATAAAATTGTTGAAACTGATGTTCCAGATTTTGGATATGGCGGTATTTTAAAACAACGAGTTGAAAAATAAGGAACAACTAGTTTGTTTTACCTCTAGTGTTTGGAATAACATGCAAAAGAATTACTTCACTATCAAGAAATAAATCCTTTCTATTGTTAACTGCATCCTTAAATTTGAAGGAGATATTTTAAATCAAGGATTTCTATTGCGTATAGGCTGCAAAGCTGCCAAGGATGCCCTTGAAAAGGACGTAAAAAACATTGCTTCAAAACATATTTTTGCTCGATGGCAAGCTTTACTTTGTTCTTTTGATTTTCAAATCGAATTTATCAAAGGTGAAAATAATACATGTGTGTGTGTGTGTGTCTATATATATATGTGTGTGTGTGTGTGTGTTGTTTGTTGAATCAAGGATTTTACGTCATTAAGTAATTGATTGAGCGAGTGAGTGTTTTAATGCTCCAGAAGTTCGGGATGTTAATGTCTTGATTTTTGGGTTGTTACACCAATTAACTAATTGCCTACGTAGCAAAAAGAAATCTCTGGTGGCTCGAAAGATATTACCATTAGGTGCAACAATAGAGGAGTTCCCCCTCATTGGATCTCGTCTACACTGTGGGCTTGTTAAAAATTTATGGCTGATCCAATTTGAAAGGTAAAAAGTAAGAGCGGGAGCGCCAAACAAACCCAACCAAGATCCTACTCACACTAGAGGGTTAGTGCCTCACGCGTTGTCAGATATGGGACTGCGAGGTAGGAGCTCTATCATACTAGAAGACCCATAAGAGGAGAAAGGATAAAGATGAAGAATATCCTTCAGGAGAGTTTGTTTCTCAGGTTTCAAAGAATGTGAATGTAAGTTCTATATAGAAGTTTGCTTTGAATTTTGGATCTTTTCGTTGCTTATAGTTGGTCATGCATTAACTCTTTATATTGTGTCTTGATTGTTTTGTAGGCCATATTTGCTATCTAAGAGTGCTTCCAGTCAATTAGGCTCCTCGGGTACTAGTGACGAGTATTCACCTGGGTTGTGGATCTCAAGAAGGATGTGTACGCGGCACGAACTTGCCTGCACTTGTCGTGATTGGATCATACTCTACTACGCACGCATAGAGAGCAAACCAGCAAGACGAGTTAGACACGGATTCTATTTTTGCATTGCCGATACTGTCGCCAGATATATGTTTGCTTGTCAAATATAAACGTGTTTACAATTATCAAGTCAACCTTTATATTATTAAGTGTTAATTTACGATTACTAACGAGTGTCATGTGCGTTCTTTTAGTGTGGGGAAATGCTTCCTCACCCGATATCAATGAAATGACTGATGAAGAAAGGGACGACGACGAGTAGGATGCCATTTTGGACGATGACTAAGACTGACGTGTTTTTTCTCTTCCCCTTCTAGATATTACAGTCCGCTCCCCTCTTGGATATTTCAGCCCCTTCCCTTCTCGGTCCTTTTTGAAGACTTCGAATATGTTATCCATTCATCCCTTTAGTTAGGAAACAAATTCTTACGTAACATTATGTTAGCCCTATGGTTGGATAACCTAGGCTTACATCTTGTTTTGATGATAACTACACATTGATTATGTTCTAATGTGTGCTTTCAGTGTATTCTTAGTAGGTATATACATGCACACTCATGAAGACACATTTGAGAATTTGGATATATGGATTAAAGCCAAAGAAGCTTAAAGTTATAGTGGACATGCTATAGAAGCTTAATCAAGTCCAATGTCGAAGAGCAACAAAGAATGCATCGGCTAAGTTACTATCGATTATAATTGATCTTTCTTATTATGTAACTAGTCTTGGTTTGATGCTTGGATTGATGACTATGACCTAAAAATACCTTAGGACACCTTGTGCATTGCATGTGAGTTCATAACCTTTCACACGAGTGTGGTTCTTGAAAATGAGTGAACTTTGGAGCTTACTCAGATTTTCTCAAAACTGTTTTTGGTACTAAACTTTTCATATCTTGATATAACTTTTCATTATCTTTCCAACGCAAAAAACGGCACCTCAATCCAATTTTTCTAGAGAAAGTTATGCCCAAAATAGGAAATGGGGTTCCGTGAGGCAGCCTATAGGCAGTAGGGTAATACAGTCGACTGTAATTGAATACAGTCGACTGTAATCGAATACAGTCGACTGCATTCAGTTCCAACGGCTATTTTTGAGGACAACTCCAACGGCTATTTTAGAGGGATTACAGTCGACTGCATTGGGAATACAGTCGACTGCAATGGCAGTTTTGCTCACTTTATGCCTATAACGGCTATATTTCATTTGCTCTCTATATAAATGATTTGGGGCTTCATTATACACCATGAAAACCACATTCTAAGCCTCCATTCATTAGAGAAACATCAAGGCTCATAGATTAAACTTTTCTCTCTTCATCTTCATGATTTTACATCATTAAAAAGAGCATCTTTTTGAGAAATTCTTTGATTGAGAGTGAGCATCCTTCAAGTCATCAATTCTCTCATCTCTCTATTGTACTAAATCTTCATTTGTACTCATTTCTTTTCAAGAAGGTTTCTTTGTACACAATTGATCTTTGTAAAAGGATTGTGATCAAGGCTTGGGTTTGTCAAGTCTTGGAGACCTTTGTGGATTCAAGGCTTGTGCTTGGTGTGGGGATATCACCAAGTGTTGTAAGGGTTTTGATCTTGACCCGGAAGAAGATTGTTGCTAGTAGATTCTAGTGCTCTTGCAAGGGACTTCCTTGAAGAGGTGGATGTAGGCTTGAGGGTATATCAAGCCGAACCATTTAAATCTCATTGTCAAGTATCTCTAAACCCTTATCTCTTTTCATTATCATTTTACATTTGTGTTGAGATTGAGGTTAGTTGTTTGTTAATTTTTTAAAATAGTCTTAAACCCTATTCAGCCCCCTCTAGGGTTATTTTATTGGTTTCACATTACATATATTTGTGTTAAAGTAGATGGGTTTTTTTTATTGGAATTGTGGATGGATTGGTTCATAGGATTGATATGGATGGATTTAAATGTTCGTGTGAATTGAATTACAGGAAGTAGGTCTGGATTTTGAAAATACAAAAAATAAATTTAAGAAAATTATATTACCGGCTGACTTTTAGCGATGGATATTTCATTGCTAAAATGACTTTAACAATATATGCGACTCCTTTTAGCGACGGACTATTTGTCGCTAAAAGCCTTTTTATCTTTTCGCAACGAACCTTCAGCGACACAGTGTTCCTCGCTAAATTTGACCCCTATAAGACAAACTTTTAGAGACGGACACTCCGTCACTAAAAGACTTTTCGAATTATTTCTCAAGATAATACAAAATTTGGGAAAATACCTTTAACGACGGAAAAGTTTGTCGCTAAAAGTAATTAATTCTGTTAGTACAAGTTTATTTTTTATCGACGAATCGCATTATTCGTTCACTAATCTTTTAGCGACAAGGGTTTTAGCAATGGACTTTTACCGACGGACAATTCGTTGGTATATATTTTTAGCAACAGAAAAATGACTTTTATAGCCTGTTTAGGAATTTTTAGAGGAGAGAAATGAAAAGGAAGTAAGGGAATGGAAGAGAAGAGAAAGGAAGATAAGGGAATACAATTTTTCTTTATCTTGTTTGTGAGTTAAAGAGAGAAAAGAAAGCATCGTTCATTTATCTTGTTTGTGAGTTCAACAGAAAAAGGAAAAGAAAAGAAAAGACACCAAATCATATATATATATATATATATATATATATATATATATATATATATATGTATGTATGTATGTATGTATGTATGTATGTATGTATGTATGTATGTATGTATGTATGTATGTATGTATGTATGTATGTATGTATGTATGATTTTGAGTGAGAAACAAATTAATCATCAATGAGATCATACATATTTCATATCTCATACCGTACTAATGTTATAAGTCTTACATCGTCGTTTATTCCACAATAAAAAACAAACTAGCGAACCATAAGTTGATTAGAAACATTCGGACATCCAAATGTAATTAACGTCTCACCAAAAACAAAACAATCGATCACGAGTTAACTTTAACATCCAAAACAACCATTCGTTTGTAAGTGAAATTATAAGTTTTTGTAAGAAACCTGAGGACCTAAGGTCATTAAAATTTTAGTCCATATTATCTCAAGTGTAATATTGGCATTATTAAAGTATATTACTTATGAGAGTCTCTGTCCTCTCCGTTTCTTCTCAATTTTGAGAGGAATGATTTAGAGAGAAAGAAGACCAAACTTTTCTCCATTTTTTACTTCTTTTCTCTCCTTAAAAAACTCACAAATTAGAGAAAAGGGAGGAAAAGAGTCACTTTCCTTTCTTTTCCTCTCTTCTCTCTCCTTAAAAAAACTCACAAGCAGACTATTAGCGACGAAAAAATCTATCGCTAAAAACATTTTTCCTGTAGTGATACTGAACTGTAATACTTTGGAAGCAACGAATTGGCCATACAATGCAAATGAGTGTGGCTTTTAATCCATCAACTCTCCATACCATTGTGGATGGCATCAAGGAAATCTGATTTACCTGTGGTGATGCTCTTTCCTTCGTGTTCAAAGATTATAAGCATCACTTTCTCAACCGTTGTATCCCACACGTCAATTAGTAGCTCTATAAAGCTTAAGAAGAACTCTAGTCTATCCTTCCAAGCCTCCTTTTGCTTTACTTCTTAAGCTTTTGTTTTTGTTAGGCTTTTTCCATCACCTCGTTAAATATTCTGACTAGGTTCCATAACTATTTTTCCTAGTTCTGGCTTGACATCTCTCAACGTCTTGCCATGACATTACTTGAAGCAAACCTTGTTTCCGCACCCTTTACTAAACCCAATTGCAGCTTTGAAGTTGCTTCCGTTATCAGTCATGATTTAAACTATATTTTCTTCTCCAATCTCCTTTGCCATAGGTAGAACAAGCTTGCTACCAAGATTGCATTTTTCATACTACCGCTTGCGTCAATTGCTCTATGAAACTTAGCTCCTCCTATAATTATGGCCATCATATTTATGAGAGGCCTTCTTCGTTTATTTAACCAACCATCAGAGAATAGTGATGTTCCCTTCTTCTTCTATCTATCCTTTACCAGGTGGAGCTTGCAAAATATGTGCCTTTTCTTGTGCAAGCAAAGTCGTGCAAAGCCTATCATGGAGTTGCTTCGTATGTTGATATTAGCTAGCTTTTGAGAGTAATTTCTGGATGTAAGGACACCTTGACAGATTGAAGGACAAAGAGGACGCAGAGAACATGGGGTTGCTCTTTTATAGGCAATGTTTGTGTCCAGCACATTAAAAGCTTTTTCTAAAGTTCCATCAGCCTTCTATTCTTTGTTATGCATCAAATCATATCCATCGCGTGATATGAGGTAATCTTCTTGTTTTCTTGCTTCCAGAATACGTAAGTTCTTTCATTTACAGTGTCAGCTTGCTCCTTTTTTCTTGCCTTCATGATATCCCCACTAAATTTTTTGCAGGGAGTAACTTCATATAGGAATTGCCATCGTATGGTCCTTCACTTTTGAGTATGAACCTGTCACTTTCTTGTTGCAGTAATCGCACATCCAATGTCAATAGGACCACCAGCAACGTTAAGATGGTTCCGGAGTGGTAAGTATCGAAAAACCCCAACTTATGTCTTCGAGGGACACAAGACAACCTTTCCTTTACCTTGTCATGAAGACATTGTGTCTACGCTAAGAGAGCAAAGATTATGAATTAGGAGGTAGAAGATTGTGTTCTACACTGTTGTATGTTCTTCTGCTATTGCATCTACCTATAACTCTTAGAGGCTTGGCCCAGGGAATGGCTGTTGATAAATATCTATGTATAGCACCCATCCATAATTAGACAGTTGCACAACCGCCTATTATACACTTGGGCCTGTGATCTCTGGGGAAAACTCTATGCCCATAGATGTAATCCTTCTATTCAATTGAAAGAATCTCAAAATACTGATCCAGTGGGGGTTAAAACACTTGTCCTTTGCTGGTATAATTCAGCTTATTGGTGCTGTTATCTTTCGTATTCAAGCAACTATATTGTACTAAATTAAACATATGTATTTCTTATGGAAAAATATGATCAAACACAAAAAGGAAAGAATGAAAAATCAATGTTACCTATATGGTGAGATTTCTTTGCAATATTGCTTTCACCACACCAGAAGTTTGATTGAAGCAACTTTTTGCTCCACTCCATGATAACTCAAGTTTGTAGTCAAGTACATCTCCCTCTCTCTGAGTCTCTCTTCTTCTTTTTTCTTTGGTTGTGTAAGTATGATATATTATCAAAATGAATTGTGAAGAAAGCTGTTATGAAATCACTTTAGATAAATATGTATAGAACACGATAACCGAACAATAGAACACGAGAGATATGAGAGAACTCAAATCCACTTTGCACAAGTCAGATTTACAACGCTCCCTCACATGTATCTCTCAATTGTTTTCCTACTTAAAGAAGGACTCTTCTCTCTTGACCTTAAACACAATACAAGACAGCTTACATATACTAGAGATAAGAAGTAATCTTCTCTATACAACCAATGTGGGACAAAATGTCTTATATACTAAGGGCCAAGTTGTAACCTTCTTTGAGTAACCGATGTGGGACATAAATACAAGACATATATCAACAATCTCCACCTTGGCTTTTATTAACAAACCACTCCATAAGAAAAGTGTAATATGCCTTCAGTACTTTTGCCAGGTACTCCATCTTGCATCCCCCTTAAAGGTCGAGATGCACTCCACCTCGAGCTCAACAAGAAAGAAGATGAATCAAGCTCAAGAAATGCTTGAACTTCTCTGTCGTGATTGTCTTCGTGAGCATATCAGCTGCGTTGTCATTAGTGTGAACCTTGTGCACTACAATCTGTCTAGAATTAATCCATTCCCGGACCCTATGATAACGTACATCAATATGCTTGGTCCTTGCATGGAAAACCTGATTCTTTGCCAAATCCATTGCACTCTGACTGTCGCACTGTAGCAAAACACCACGCTGCTTGAAGCAAAGCTCTTCTACCAGTCCCTTCAACCATAATGCCTCCTTAGCTGCCTCTGTCAATGTCAATGATGTAGTAGACTGTAACACTAATTTCCAACATATCGAGCCTCCATAGAATGTAAAAATATATCCAGTCGTGGACCTCCTGGAATCCAAGTCCCCAGCATAATCAGAATCCACAAAGCCAGAGACCTCGCCTTTTGCCCCATCACGATCAAACATGATGCCAAAGTTGGTCGAACCTACTAGGTAACGGAAGATCCACTTCACTGCATCCCAGTGCTTCTTTCATGGATTTCCCACATACCTACTAACCATACTAACTGCATGTGAGATATCAGGTCTGGTACACACCATGGTATACATAAGACAACCAACCACATTTGCGTACGGTACTCGAGACATATACTCAACATCTTCTTCTGTACTACGACAAAGTTGTGAGGATAACTGAAAATGAGCTCCCAATGGTGTACTAACCAGTTTAGCGTTGAGCATACTAAGCCTTTCTAGTACTTTTTCAACATAACTTTTCTGAATTACCCACAACTTTTCTGCCTTTTGATCTCTATGAATCTCCATACCAAGGATCTTCTTGGTAGAACCAAGATCCTTCATATCAAACTTTGTCCTCAACAATTTCTTCAAGTTCAGAATATGAGACTTACTCTTCGCAGCAATCAATATATCATCCATATATAGTGTAAGCAACAACAGTGAACCATCGTCAAGGAATCGATAATACACACAACAATCATACTCATAGTGAGAGTAACCATGAGTTACCATGAATGTGTTGAATCACTTGTACCACTGCCGAGGAGACTGCTTCAAACCATACAAGGAATTTTTTAGCTTGCACACATAGTCCTTCTTCCCATGCTCAATAATTCACCATGGAGGAAAGTTGTCTCCACATCAAGCTGTTCCAACTCCATATTCTGCGCTGCTAAAATGGACAATATCAATCTGATAGAAGTGTGCTTCACCACTAGCGAAAAAATCTCATTATAATCAATTCCCTAATTTTTAGAATACCTTTTTGCCACATGTCTTGCCTTGTACTTCTGATCTTCCTTTTTCCTGTAAACCCACTTGCATCCAATAGCCTTCATACATTTTGAAAGTTTAACTAATTCTCAAGTTTGATTCTTCCGTAGAGATTACATCTCCTCATCCATTGCTGTCAACCACGAGTTACTATCCTCTGCCTTGACAGCCTCGTTGTAACTGGTAGGATCGCCACTTCCCACGATCAGTGTAAACGATACCAAGTCCTCAAAACCATACCTTTGAGTTAGTTTCTTGGTATGTGGCTCTCTATCTCTGACTCGATTCCAAGAATCGCTAGGATGCTCCTCTGGATTCTCTAAAGAATGTTCATCTATAGATCCATCTGTAGACTCATCAGCTGATTTTTTTCATCTGCTCATGCAACTCTATCTCCACTTGGTGAAATGGGCGACTCTCTCCTCGATCAAGTCATCTAGCTCATCTACGAACACATCGACTTTCCGCTCTAGCACAATACATCGACTGTCTACCTCCAAGTCATCTAATCTATTGAAGATTAGCTCCACCTGACCTGCGATAGTCCGCTGCAAGTGCTCTCTTAATGCCTCGAGCTCGCTCCTCATGCATGCTTTGGCATTCCCTATCGCACTGCTTAAATCCTTCACCTTGCTCTGTGATATGCTAAAATTCATCTTCCCATCGAATTGTCATAGGCATACTTCATGGTCACGTTGTTCGACATATTTATCCTCTCAAATCGATTTCAATTTTGCCCGAAAAATAAACTTAGAATGCTCTTGATAACACTTGTTATGAAATCGTTCTATATAAATATGTATAGAACACGATAACCGAACAAGAGAACACGAGAGATATGAGAGAACTCAAATCCACTTTGCACAAGTCAATTTACAACGCTCCCTCACATGTATTTCTCAATTTTTTTCCTACTCAAAGAAGGACTCTTCTCTCTGGACCTTAAACACAATACAAGACATCTTACATATACTAGAGATAAGCAGTGATCTTCTCTATACAACCAATATGGGACAAGATGTCTTATATACTAAGGGTCAAGTTGTAACCTTCTTTGATTAACCGATGTGGGACATAAATGCAAGACATATATCAACAAAAGCCAAGAAACTACTGGTTTTATGTAGCTGGTAAATTTGGTCTGGAGGAGTTGAGGAAATACTTGGTTTCTCTTTCCTTAATTTCATTTTTTCTTTTGGGAACCAACTCTATCATGATGACTTAGAAAACTCCTCTTTTTATTTTTCTTGAGTTCTAAATATTTATGTGCTTTTGGTAGTTGTTTTATTGTTTCGAAGAGCCAAGTAACCATTGGACAACAAATTTTGTTGCTAGGAATACTGGGGTGGGGGTGAGGTACATAAGTAGCTAAGGTAGGCTTCATAACATTGTTGCACCCAAAATGATATTTTTCCCCTCCAAGGCTCATTATTTTAGTAAAACTAATTTGAAAATTGTTCACTTCAATTTTGATATTATTCTAGCAATTCTACCTAAACATAAAATTCCACTACAAGAATTGAAGGCTTTAGCGACCGCCATGGAAAGCAGTAGCTAAATTGAAATTTAGCGACTGACATAACTAGCGATCACTAAGTCTAGGAAAAAAGTGGCGGGATCAACCAAAAAAAATGGCGCCACCTTTAGCGACCGCTTATTTAGTCGCTAACTTAGCGACCGCTAAATCGGTCGCTAAAGTTAGCGACTGTATTTAGCGACAGTTCAGCAGTCGCTAAATTTAGCGACCGAGCTAACGGTCGCTAAAGTCGGTCGTTAACTTTAGCGACTGTAAATCGATCGCTAAATTAAATCTATAAAGGTGCTCTAATCTCTCTCTCTCTCTCTGCCCTAAATTAAAACTAACTGCCGGCAAGCCACTTGCGACGACAACACCGTGAATTGATTCACCCCGCTGCCCACGCCGCCACTGCTGCCACTGTTTTTGGCCATTGCCAAACTGCCACGGTAAGTCAAATGCCCTTGTTGCCTTTATTCTGATCAAAAGCAAATTCAATAGCTCATCCTAATTAGCTCATAAAAAGTGTTAATATCTTCATTATAATTGCTTCAACTCATAAGAAGTGTTAATTGCATCCACGAATCACCTCTGTCAAGTAGCCTGGAAACTCAATAGATCTCCACAACATAAATATGCAAAACTTATTTTCAAACCCCATACGACTCTGTCAAATTCACGTATTCCTCTTTGTAAGTTTTCTTAAAATTTGGTGCGTACTTCAGATTTTGACTTCGTTTTGAGGTTGTACTTGTGTTAAATTTGTTTTGCCTATCTGATTTATATATCTTATGGTCATGTTCATGTGTTTTAGGAGTTGCAGCTTAGGGTTTAGGGTGTAATTTGAGGTTTAGGCTTTTAGGTTTGAGGGGTTTGCGATTTAGGTTTTAGTTGGGGCTCAGGGTTGGCTTTAGGTTTACTATTTAGTCCCAAAGCGAATTCCCCCTCACCTACTAGGGGCAACTTTGAAGTCAAAAGTCGATTTAGTATCTGAATTGGCTCAGGGTTGTTATGCTCATTGAGAATGGGTTTAGTATATGAATTTGTGGCTTATTACTAATGTACCAGATTTTTGCTATTGCAAACATATAATTAGACTTGTTATCATATCAGAGAGGGCTAGTTTATTATCTTAATGCTAATCAGAGTGCACTGCTATTGGACAACTGGGGGCTCTAACTAATGGGGCCAAATTGCTTTAGGTCATATATCAAATGAATAAATCAGTAAATATGAAAATTAAAGATAAAAACAAGATATATTTGACTAGATATCAAACTGTATAGGTGAATTCAAATATATGATGTCCTCTTATATTTGGTCATTATGAAGTTTGGACCCTAACTATATGTACATATGGGGTCACCATTTGTGGGGCATGTTGGTAAAGCATGAGATATGGTCCCTAATACATTATTACTACGAGTGATGCCAAAATATACAAACAAACTGCGAATTAAAACAAGATATCTTTCTTCAGGTACATAAAAACAAGATATGGTCTATAATACATTTACAATGGCACATGATCAATCAACAACTTAAACAAAGTAAACCAATATCCCTGAAAGGTAGATAGTAGGAAAGATACAAAGTGATCAAAAGGCTACAAACAGACCAATTATCTTGCAAGATAAATTGACAAAAATCATCATAAGCTGGTTTACTACTTTGCAGCAGCAATAATTTTTGGCTTGAATCATCTTAACAAACTACATTAGCTTTTCAGGCTCAGGCAAGACATCCTTGACAGCATCATTTGAAGAAAATCTCACAGCCCATCGATAAACTTGAAATTATGCCCTTTTCAAAATGACATTGAAGCATAAATTAGGTGTTGTAATTCAATAACTTATGTACTACTCACTTTACATACTGTTTGAAGGAAAACCTGCTAGGACAAAACAAGCTAATCTACTCACTTTGGTTTTGCAAAACCTAAGCTTGTTACTTGTTTTTTGAAGGAATTGAGCCCATGATGATAAACTAAGACTGATTTGCAGCTTCTTTAATACTACAGTCCCAAAATAATGAGCCTTGTTGATTTATGTTTCATGCAGGTCGATACTCTATCGGCAAGAAGCGGTTCTGGACCCCTAAAGAAGGTATGTCCCATGCAAGAGAGTCCATCTTTGTTTGCTTTATTTAATTGCTACATCCATGTAAAAACGATGTTGCAAATTGATGCCAAGGAAAATGGGTTCGCAGTCGATGTAGAGGTACCACAAAGAATGCAGTCCGAGTCAGATGCCAAGTAAAGTGATGTGGGACACAACAAGGATGGAGCAAGGGTAGAGACCAAGAACATCCCAGACAAAGCATGAGGGTGGCAGTGGTGCGAAGGGCGATGGCGCTGGGTGAATACACGATGACAGTCACAGTCTAATGCTTTGGTCCAGAGTCAGGGTCATGTATGTTTCTCTCTCTAGAATTCTAGAGTGAGAAAGTGAAAATGTTGAAGTCCCTCCAAATGAATTCTCAAGACCCTATTTATAGAGGTTGAGATGACGATGTCATCAAGCAGTAAGTGGCTCTCCTCGGGAGTGACACGTCACCGAGAGGTCCACAGGTGCCGGTGCTCCACGGACTGTCGAATCGCATATTCACCCGACCTGCCCCGAATAGCGTCACTCTGTCTGTCTGGAAAGACTGGCTCCCACAGCGCTGGTGTTGCCAGAGAACCCCTTTGATCCAGCCACCAATCCAAGCCCTTGCAGAGTCCCACAGGCCTGGCAGCGCTAGGGAAGACCCGACGCCCAACTACCAGGCGGACTAGGCGCCCTCCGAAGACCTGCTCCCGTTTCGGAGTGACCCGGGGGTCATAGTCTCTAGGGGTGCCGATGCAAGCCCCCAGTGCCGGAGCACGTAGGCCAGTCATGCAGACACCCTGGCGGAGATAGTGTCCCGGAGGAGTCACGTATCCCGCAGGCCGAGGTAGCATCCCGGAAGAGCCGTCTACCTGGCGGGCCGAGGTAGCAGTCCAGATGAGCCGTCTACTTGGCAGAAGGGGAGTCTTCATGCCGGAGTACTTAGAGCTCTCTGGCAGAGATAGTGTCTTAGAGAGTGAGCCTATCCCTGCGGGTGAGTCTTTGTGCTGGAGCACTCAAAGCGCATCAAGGTAACATCCCGGAAGAACTATCTACCCGACGGGCCAAGGTAGTATCCCGGAGGAGCTATCTACCTGGCGGAAGGGGAGTTGAAAAGCTCCATGGTGGAGATAGTGTCCCGGAGGAGTCGCCTATCCCTGTAGGTGAATCCTTGTGCCGGAGCACTCGGAGCTCGTCAAGGTAGCATCCCGGAGGATCCGTCTACCCGACGGGCCGAGGTAGCATCCCAGAAGAGCCGTCTATCTGGCGGAAGGGGAGTCTTCATGCCGGAGCACTTAGAGCTCCCTTGCGGAGATAGTGTCCCAGATAAGTCGCCTATCCCTGAGGGATGCTGCACACTCCGGAGAGTGGGTCGAAGCATGTTCCATGACCAAGGCAAGGTGCACATGGTATGGTGAAAGGATGGACCAACGCAAGCTGCGTGGTAGTGTGACAACGAGCCAAGGGGGTGCGACTGTATCAGCAGCACAGAGCATGGGCGCGATGGAGTGTGTATGGTGTCGGGGGGCACGGGTGTGTGTGAGAGAGCCCCAGGGGTGCATCTGTATCAGCGGTGCGGCGCATGGGCATGGCAGAGTGTTGGAGTACAGCGCATGGGCGCCGGCGACGGGGGTCGCAGAGACGGCGTAAGGGCGAAGGGCGTCGCCGAGACAGCACTCGAGTGATGGGCAATGGGCGTTGCGAAGACATCGCACGGGCACGGGCAACTGGGGTCATGGAGACGGCGCTTGGGCGACGGGTGACGAGTGTCAAAAAGATGGTGTGCGGGTACGAGTGAGGGCGACAGGCGACGAGCATTGCGGAGACGGTACCCGGGCAACGGGTGACGAGCGTCGCAGAGTCAGCGCGCGGGCGTGGGCGACAAGGGTCGCGAAGATGGCGACGAACGACGAGTGTCGTGGAGATGGCCCCCGGGCGATGGGCGACGAGCGTCGTGGAGTTGGCAGGCGGACGCCGGCAAAGGGTGTCGCGGCCGATGCATGGTCCTTTGAAGAGAAGGGAAGGTGCTAAGGGGGGAGGCCAAAGGCCAATCCTTAGGGGAAGGCCAAGGCCCCCTCTTGGGGGAAGGCCAAGGCCAACCCCAAGGGAAGGCTGAGGCTGACCCTCAGGGGAGGCCAACCCCAGGGGGAAGGCTAAGGCCGACTTCCTTGCAAGTGCCAAGGCGCGACGACATGCGACGTGTGACAAGCGACGGTCAAAGCGTGATGAGGCGTCGCGCAAAAATAAATTTCTTAATGATGATGTGACATATAAAAAGTGAAAAATGCACATGACAGAGCGTGCACGTTTTGATCGGTTTGGAAGCGTTGAATATTGACTGTTGACTATGCCGATGTGTCACGCAAAAATGGGACCCTCAATGGGCCTTTGGGTGCGACCAGAGTAGGTTGGGAGCATAAGCCCCCTGCGTGGGGCAACTCGAGCGGTTGCCGCACGCATAGACACTTAGCAAGATTTTTGATGTTATTTGGCTAGAGAGTCGTTGACGTCGTCAATGCATGATGAGGATGAAGAGTAGGTGGCTCAAGCCACCTCGTGCACCACCTACTAAAACTTGGAATGCTTGGGCATTGACATGGTAACACGACGATGGGCACAGGGGCGTAGTCATCACGGAACGTTGAGGGCGAGGATTAGGTGGCTTGAGCTACCTCGTGAACCACCTACTGAAGCCTTGGGATGTAAGTTTTGTCAAAGTCACAAAAAAAATTCTGAGTTTGGAAGAGTGACGAAATGGGTAAGGGGGCGAAGAAGTGCCATCCTGAAGCACATGAAATTTTTTGTTGTAGTAATATTGGTATGTTGATTTTTGGTTTTGGTTGGAAAGAAAAAAAATGTTAAGTGGTATGGAGTGAAAGAGAGGATGTGAGAGTATGGGTGGTGGTGAGGGGAATTAATGGGGTGTATGTGGGGAGAGTGATGTAAGGAAGAGAGAATGGTGGGTTGACTTGGGAAGTTAGGAAAAAAAGGGGGAAAAAAGCTAAATGTTGATTGGGTGAGTAAAGGAAGAAAGTGAGGGGAGGAAGAGAATTAATGGGGAAAGGATGAGAGAGAGAGAGAGAGAGAGAGAGAGAGAGAGAGAGAGAGAGAGAGAATGGGGGGTCGGCCTTGGTGATGGGAGTGTAAGAGAATGGAAGAGGGAGGGAAACTGGCCTTGGGTGTGGCAATATGAGGGAGTTGTAATTGGAGGGGGGAAATTATGGGAAATTTAATGAGGAAGAGTAAAATGGGCAAAGAGAGAGAGAGTGGCCGTGAGGGAATGAGGGGAGGGAGTGGTGATTGCTTAAGGTGAAAGAAAAAGTGTCACGACCCGAACCCACGGGCAGGGCCGCGAGCTAGGCACGTGACCGGCCGCAGACCCAAAAGACTCCAATTTAGGGCTCTGCCAGGCCTTACTCACTAAAACCTGTACACAATTCTAAAATCATACATTAACTAACACCATAACATGAATTTCTAAAGATGCCCTTACAACTCTTTCCCAAATCATCTCTACTGAAAACCTCCATAGAGATCGATAGCATTTATTTTAAAGAAACCTCCTAAAATTAAGCTACGGACAATTCAATTAAATAACTGGCAGTTCTACAATTTCTCAAGGGCTTAAACAACTTCCTAATGAGCATCTCCTGCAGCTTCATTCTCATTTCCCTCGTAATACTCATGTTCATCTAGTTGATCGCCTGAAAACATTTATAAAAAGGGGTGAGCTTGGGCCCAGTAAGTACACATACGATATCCCTAAAATAGTTTTGGGATTCATAAAACATGAAATATGCCATGGTTTCTTCAATTTAAAACTGGTAAACATTTTCACAAGAGATACTATACATATATCTACTTTATGAAAGCAATTCATCCAAGATTCTCATAAACGAAGTATGACATCAAGTAGGCTCATTAACAACTATCACAGTTCATCATAATATAGGCATGTTGCGGTCAGCGTACGTTCCCCCCTGACTAGGGCCCACAATCCCTACTCCACCTGGGATGAACATTATTTGGTCAGGGTATGCGCCCCCCTGACTAGGGCACACAATTCCTCCTTCATCCGGGATACATATGTGGACGCAATGGCGCACCACGAGCAATAGTACTGTGCGTCAACGTATCGTCCCGTTGACCGGGACCCAACAATCCAACTTTCCCCCGTGGATATGGGGCGCAACAACCAAGCCAGAAATACCGTCTCATTCAACATAAGCCAACTTTAAAACACTACTCATAGAAAACATTCCATGGCATTTTTTTATGCATTTTCTCATCAAACAATTTACACAAAAGCAGTAGCATGTAAAAGGCTTTAAAACTTCTAATTGGAACAAGTCATTTATACATATACGTAAACGGAAATAGGGTATACGGAGGAATATGGCAGGAGTACTTACTTGGATAGCTACGCAATGCTACAAAACCTCGATCAATATTCTCTGAATAAACCTAGATTGGCAATCCATTTGTTAGAACACAATCTATTCTACATTAATATAAACCTAATATCAATTACCCACCACATGCTCACTTCTAACTCCGAAATCGCTCAACTCAAAGCGCGCCTCGCACGCGGCCAACCTACCCGAAAATCCCGTACACTCCTTAATGTGTAATGATACTCTAAAATTTATAATAATTTACACCAAAACACTTTTATGGCTTAAATCATTAATAAAAGTCAAGATATGAATTTTCTGAATTTTTGAATATTTTTGAATTAAAATAATTTCTTTAAATGAAATAAAAACCCATAAATTGCCAAAATTGCTTCTAGCTGAAAATAAAGTCCCATAATTTTTGTAACAACTTTGAAATATGTATAAAAATCATATGAATTGAAATCAGAAATTAAAAAGCATTAAAACTATTTTTCAAATATTCACTTTGGTAAAAATAATGCGATATGGAAATCATAGCAATTCAATCCCAAAAATCATCAAACTTTTATTGAGTCTTACTTATACCATAAAGACGTTACTATAATTTTTTCCCAGAACATTTTCAGGGTTTAAAGACTCCAAAAGAATTTTCCAACTCTAAAATTACAGAAAATACTAGCAATTCCCACGATCTCAGAAAATTATGAAATTTTACCAAGAATTCTAATATGGCCTAACGTATCATACTGTAAATTTTCACATGCTAATAATAAGCGTGCGCTAGCATATACACGTGTCAATCCAACGTTAACCCAAAATTACCCGCTCCAATCCCTCTCTTCCTCTTGTCCTTCCTTTTTATCTCTAGTTGCTGGTCAAAACTCACTCTCACACACACACACGTGTACTCACGACAGGCTCCTTCCATTCCTTTCTTCTTCTTCCACTCACCACCATACCCATTAATACACACACACTCACAGGTACACACACGCACACCCTTTTCTCCATGAACCCATTGCCCTGTAATGCACCACTTCCTTGTCTCTTCTCTGTAATGTACCCGTACCACACCAGTCACCCATATCCATTACAAACACACTACAACATTCAAACACATTCCAATACCTATCATTTGCACACATAAATACTAACATATCAAAAACACGTACGTACACCACCCATTTTATGGCTGCTTATGCAGTCCCATGCTCCCTCATTACATAAAAACACACATGAAATCACACTTAAGCACCCCACGCACAGCACACAATCTACACACAATGCACCCGCAATGCACCCTAACGCACACACAGCTGCACCCTCACTCTCACGGCCATTTCCTTCCACACCCACTGCTGTCCCACGGCAGTGGGTCTTCCCTTCCTTTCTTTTCTTTTCCAGTTCACCCACGAACCCACTTGTGGACGCACCAACACAACAGGTCCATAACTTCACTCACACATGCATACTTACACACACTTTAAGGTATAAACTAATACACACATGCGCAATATGCCGTTACAGTAGCTGCTCCGTCCCCTCTACACGCACAATGCACACCTCAGCATTCATTTCACCTTCCACTCAAACCTCATATGTACAGCCTTGGCAACCATCCCTTGGAACAACTACAACACACTAAGGCACACAAACTCCCACACCCTGTACCCAACTACCATCACGACAGTCCCCTCTTTACACGGCAGCCATAGCTGCCGCCCTTCCCATCGGGTTTCTTAAGCGTTTCAGCGCACACCCATATACAACGCATTTACGTGTAACCCTTACCCATGATCTATATAGCTCTAAATATGTGTATATCTACATCAAAAAGAAGCACAGGTTTTCAAGAGATCTCACCGGAAAGTTCTGCCGGAAGGTGAATCCTTCGATCCCTTCTCTGAAGACTCCTCTCTCTCTCTCTCTCGTTAGATCTGACGAGCTGAACAGGAGCCCTTTGACGGCTGCCCAATCCGTTTACATATAAATATAGTTATAAGAAAACCCTAGTTAGAAAATTGAAAATCTCTACCCTATTATTTGTCGCTAAAACTTTTAACCCCCCACTTATTATTGCGAAAATGATCCCATCATAAATTATTTACGACACATAATGTGTTAGGAAAATTATAGCTGGGTGGTTACGCCATCCTGATCGATAATTTGTCGCTAATAAATAAACGTTACTAAAGAAGCTTATTTGCGGCTAAAAATTATATCAATGGCTAAAATAATTGGGTCGCTAACATACACGTTGATGCGAACTATTTAAAATATATATATATATATATATATATATATATATATATATATATATATATATATATATATATATATAATTTACGCTAATTGTCACTAAGTACCCCGTTCAATATCACTCGCCGTTTAGTTTCTAATATTTGTCGTTAAAGATAGTCGTTAAAAATTCGATCACGCTAATCAACGCTAAAAGCTAGATATGAAAGTCGTAGCTAAAATTGCTAGTTAAAATATGATGTAAAAAAATATATTCGCCGCTACAAATTTTAAATAAATCCAGAAAGATTTCGGGGTATCACAAAAAGGGAGAGAAAGAGTGAGGTGAAAGATGGGTCATGAAATGTGGGTCTTTCATTATAGAGAGAGAGAGAGAGAGAGAAGGGAGAGTGAATGAAGATTGGGAGAGGGGGGTCGGCCTAGGGGAATGGATAGGGGAGGCCAAGGCCGAGGGTGTGGGAAAATAGGGTGATTGGAGGGGGGAAAAGATGGGGGAGAGAGAGTATTGATTAATGTGAAGAGAGAGAGAGAGAGAGAGAGAGAGAGAGAGAGAGAGAGAAAATGTGTAAGAGGGTGTAAGAGAGAAAGATGAATGAATAATGGGAGAGTGTGAGATGGGTGAGTGATGATTGGGTAATGTGAAAAATAGTGATGTGTGAGAGAGAAGGTTAATGGGGGGAACTTAATGTGAGTAATGAGTGAGGAAAAAGGAAGAGAGGGAAGGAGGAGGGGGAGACCCACTGTCATGACCCGAACCCACGGATGAGCCCGTGAGCTAGGCCCGTGACTGGCCGTTGGCCCATTCGAACATCCATCAGGGCCCTGTCAGGCCTTACTACAACTTGTACACAAGAATCTATAACTAAGTAATTTAAAACTATCTCATTGATAATATTTCTAAAATCACACTTATAATTTCTCACATAAGTTTCCAATGGCATTTTTGTATTTTACAACTAATATAGATCACTTAAATCCAGTGGAGATCTAGGCTCCGAAAAATATCAAATTACAAATTTAGTACTAGCATATCACCCAATGATTTATTAAATAATCTAAGAGGATTACAACTCTTCTAACAGTCGTCTATCGTATCTACATCCTCGTGGCCCTCATCAGTGCCGGTTCCATCTAGATAATTGCCCGAAAAAAATATTTAAAAGAGTGAGCCTGAGGCCAAGTAAATAAACATACCATATCGCTGAAATAAGTTTTCGTAATCATAAAAACATGTCATGGTTTCTCTTCAATTAAACTGGTAAACATTTTCACAGGAGATATTATACATATATACACTTTATGAAAACAATTTATCCAAGATTTTCAGAACAGGAGCATGACATTAAGAAGGCTCATTAACAACTATCACAGTTCATCATAACTTAGGTATGTTGCGGTCAACGTCCATTCCCCCATGACTAGGGCCCACAATCCCTACTTCACCTGGAATAAATATTATTCGGTCAGGGTATGCGCCCCTCTGACTAGGGCCCACAATCTCTCCTTTGTCCGGGATATATATTATTGTGGACGCAAGGGCAAACCACGAGCAACGGTACTGTGCGTCAACGTATCGCCCCGTTGACCAGGACCCAACAATCCAACTTTCTCCCATGGATATGGGGCACAACAACCAAGTCAGAAATACCGCCTCACTCAACATAAGCCAACTTTAAAACAACTACTCATAGAAACATTCCATGGAATTTTTTATGCATTTTCTCATCAACCAATTTACACAAAAGCAGTAGCGTGTGAAAGACCTTCAAACTTCTAATTGGAACAAATCATTTATACATATACATAGGCGGAAAATAGGGTATACGGAGGAATATGGCAGGAGTACTTACCTCGATAGTTAAGCGGTTCTGGTTCTTATTCCCAAACCTGCCCTAGCTCTTGTCTATCGAAACCTAAACAATAAACAGATGTTGTTTATTGCCGCTCAATCATGCCTAGGTGCTAAATTTTCCCCGAAGTGCACAAAATTATCAAAATACCCCTAGACTCATGTTAAATTACCAAATTACCCCTGATGTCTAACGTACCGTTACACACTCAATATAACTCAAAATGTCCTTTTAAACAACTATGTGAGTTTTTCGGACAAAAAGGACCTTTCTGGGAATTTTCCGTTCGGAACCCCAATCCGTTCCTTAAATTGAGTACTATGGATCCTACTTCAAAAGTATATAAAATGGTGCTAGAATGCTACAAAATTTTAAAAGCTCAAGCGTCTTAGTAAGATCAGATCACTATAAAATTTTCAGCTAAAAATAATTTTGTTTACTATGCCAATTGATTCAAAAACTTATTTTCAAAATAAAATCATTTGAGGCCCTTTGCATGCCCAGAAAATTCTACATCGAAGGTTTCACAAAAATAGTGGGAATTTGGTTTCACATTTTACCCAAATATGCTCAGAAATGACATAAAAAGTTTTGGCAATAGATTGATAAGTAATTCTAGAAACAACAATTTTCAGCAAATCCTAGTTTTGTATATTGACCATTTTGAGGTATAAACATGATGAATCATAGCAAACTCAAAACTAAAAAGTTAAATTATACTTTCTAAGGTTTTCATAAATACAAGGGTCACAAAAATCCAATGAGCAATGACATCTCTACAGTAAATCGAAGTGGCTAATCAAAACAGTACATCTCTGTACATACCAGTTTTGTTCAATGGTTAATTTGGAGCCACAAAAATATGAATCTCAGAAAACTCAAAACTACAAAGTTGAAGAGGACTGTCTGAGGTTTCTATAAATATAAATTTCACAAAAATATCATGATTATATATTTTTTTATGACAAATTAAAATAGCTGCCCGAAACAGAAAAATCTGGACTTTACACTAAATTGAATTCAAAGTCATTTTTCGATATCAAAACGTAAGATTATGAAAAAACTTAAAACTAAAAAGTTGAAGAGGAAAAAATAAGGTTTTCCAAAAGTATAAAAACACATTAATCCGATTAATAATGAAAGAGATATTAACAAAAATCTAACCCACTCTTATGCTAATCTACAGCAGCCTTCTTCTCAAACACACCCACATCTCACCCTCTAAAACACACACAAACCCTAGCACTTACACATTAAGATTCCTCTAAAACACACTCAAGATTACAATTTAAAACACCGAAACAAATAGCTAAAATTCGAGAGAAGAGACTATGGATTTACCTTGAAAATTCTTGCCATATGTGCTTCCTTCTCTCTCCCTTTCTCTCTCTAGTTTCACGTAAAAGAGGCTGACCAATGTTTTTCTGTGACGGCTGGGAATTAAGCTAGTCTTTTTACATTTACCCTAAAAGGAGAATTTGCTTAAAAACCCCTTGAATTTTAAATATTTTTCTTTTTCAAGTTTACCCATAAATTTTAATATTATTAGAAGACTCCAAACTAATCGGATTAATAGTCGAAATTATGCATTCTGATAAACTAAAAAGAAAACACGAAGTTAGGGTGTTACACCCACGTGAGGGTGAAAGAGAGGAGTGTGTTGGGTGATATGAGGGAGAACAGAAAATGAAGAAAGAGAAAAAGTAAAAGTTGGAAGTGATTGGAGAGAGAGAAAGGGAGAGTGGGGAAAATGGAGAAAGGGAATTAGAAATGAAGGAAGAGAGTGGGGGAGACCCACATGAAGAGGGGAGGGGGCTACCCAGGCGCTGAGGTGGGGGGGTTGGGGGTGGGTGTGGTAGGGGGCACAAATTTTATTTTTTTGGCCTTCCAAGGAAGAGGGGGGAGATGAAAAATATTTTGTTGGAAAATTTTCTAAGTGATGGAAAGAGAAAGCAAGTGTAGTGAGGGATGAAAAATTTTATTGAATTTTTTTTTCTAAGAGTCAAAAAGTGGAGAGTAGGGCTCGGACTAGGGTGCTGAGGGAGGTGTGGACTTGGGATGGTAGGCTTGATGATCGGTTGAGTCACGAAAGTAAGGGAGGACCACGCGGGACGTGTTGCGTGCATGCCCGACAAGGGTCACATGACCGCAGTGAGGTCAGCGGACGGAGCTGAGACTTGGTAGTATGGCTCGAGCCACTCCGTGCACCAGTTACCAAGTCGCTACATAATGTTGAGGCAGAGGGTAAGGGAACCTGGCCTGCTTGGGATAGGGAAAGGGTGATGCTCCTAAGGGAGTGGGTGATGATATCAAAGGTGGTGTCAGTAGACTTGTGCAAGAGCAATGTAGCTTGAAAATTTTCTAAGTCTGAAAAATATAACTTCATTGATAACAAAAGTAGGCGACATGCCTTGGTACATGGGAATTGAGCACATTGAAACTTGAAAATGAAGGAAAAAATTACAAGTGTGGAAAACGCATTAGGCAGGTTAAGGCTAGGGCTTGGGCGGGTGGGTCACATGTCCCGCACTTAGAGTTTGAGCTCACCAGATGCAATCTTTTCTGCAAAGGCGAACTTGAGGCCCCTGCACCACTTGAGGCCGCGACCGACTTTTCGATGATAGGGGCAGTAGTTGGGATGGGCTAGGTCTTCCAGGGTAAGTTCAGTGTCGGCATCGGGCAGGGTTATGGCATTATCGTTGATCTAGGTCTCGAGGAGAGCTCTGACTGTCTTCAAGTCGCATGGATATTCTGGGGTAGGCGTTGGCTGCCTTCGCTTGTCAAAGTGCCCATCCCTTCCTTGGGATTGGCACTTGCGACTGTTGTCGTTGTCACTAGCTACTTCCATCGTCGCGGCCAGGGCAATATGAGTTTAGGGCTTTGGGGTCTTTGACGGACTGGCCGAGTCATAGGTGCATCGTGCAGCTTCCTTGAGATGTCCCCAAGACCAAAGCTGGAGGTTTTCAAGGTAAACCCTGTAGGTATCTTTCATGTTCTTGATGCAAATGGGTACAAGGGTCTCGTCTCTTGTAATGAAATTGTGTGACATAGGCATTGAGGTCTTCCCTGGGGTTCTGGAGGATTCCAGCAATGTCGATGATGGTCACACGCTCCGTTTCATAGTGAAACTTGTCAAAAAAGAGCTGGACCATGTCAGACCAGGAGTGGATAGTATCATCAGGAATCTGATGATACCAAGAGTAGGCGAGGCCAGTCAGGGACTTGTGAAATTCCCGAAGCTTCAAAGTGTCGTCCTCCCCGTAGTGCTCTAGGGAGCCAGCAAAATGAGTGAGGTGCTCGCGGGCGTTGCCTTCTTTACCGTTGAACATGGTAAAGGCTGGTTGCTTATACTTGACAGGGTAGGGATTGGTAGCGAGGTCTCCAGAGTAGGGAGCATGGCCAGACAACTTAGAGGGGGAGTGTGGTACGGATGACGGCTTGAGACGGCGGAGGATGGCGTCAAGGTCATGCTTGGTGACATACGAAACATTCGAGGGTTTGTACCATGTCGATATGATCCTGGCACCAGAACCCCCAGACGAGGCGACTTGAGGCATTGAGGGGATGACAATAGTAAAGAGGGGTTGGTGGTAGGGAGCAACTTCTTAGGGTATGGTTTGCATAGGGGTAGTGCTAGCGGCAGGAGGCCGGCCGTCAGGAAGGGTCAACTGGAGCAAGCCGGGGGAATGGCTTGTGTTTAGGTTTCAGTTGGTTATGTTAGGGTTAGGCTCCATCTCAATTGAGTTGTGAGTCTCTGAAGTACTTCGAGCAAGGGTAAGGCATGGCACCGCGGGCTGAGGTGTCGCGAGTCCTACTGGCGAGGGCCCGGAGGACCAAGGTAGCAGTGGTCGCGACACTGGGACCTGGGCAGTGGCCAAAACTAGCACAGGCCCTGAAGGCTAGATCTGAACAGGAGGGGCCAACCCTAGAGTTTGGGATGACATTGGGTGAGTAGCGGGCACAGGGTGGGGAGCTCTGAGGCCTTGAGAAGTCGGTGATTGTGAAGTCAAGACTTGGATTGATTTTTGCATTTCTAAGATGACAGCCATGAGGGAAGATTGAGAGTCTTGGAGTTCGGTGATGGTAGAAGTAAGGTGTTGGATTGTGACGTTGACGAACGCGGATAAATTGGGTGCATCCATCCTGGGGGAGCCTGGAGTTAGTTGTGGCTGGTCTCCTCTTGGTCCTCGAGGTAATGCTCCTCTTGGATGGCTGGGTTGAGGCTTTGGCTGGTAGTCCTGCATTGCTGAGGCATGGTCGCTTGGGTGTGTCAGGCAAGGAACGAACTACACTACGATGCTCACCTACCCAGTAGAGTCACCAAAATGATGCTTAGGAAAGCGGGTTCGCAGTCAACATGGAGGTGCCACAAGGAATGTAGTCCGAGTCAGATGCCAAGTAATGTGATGTGGGACACATCAAGGATGGAGCAAAGGTAGAGACCAAGGGCTTCCCAGACAAAGCCTAAGGATGGCAGTGCTGCGAAGGGCGATGGCGCTGGGTGGATACACGACGACAGTCACAATCTGATGCTTAGGTCCAAAGTCAGGGTCCTGGGTGTTTCTCTCTCTAAAATTCTAGAGTGAGAAAGTGAAAATGTTGAAGTCCCTCCAAATGAATTCTCAAGACCCCTATTTATAAAGGTTGAGATAAGGATGCCATAAAAGGACTGTCGGATCGCATATTCACATGGCCTGCCCCGCACAACATCACTCTATCTGTCTGGAAAGACTGGCTCCCACAGCACTGGTGTGGCCAGAGATCCCCCTTGATCTAACCACCAATCCAAGCTCTTAAAGAGTCCCACAGGCCTGGCAGTGGTGGGGAAGACCCGACGCCCAACTGTCAGGTGGACTAGGCGCGATGCCTTCCAAAGACCTGCTCCCGTCACGGAGTGACCCGGGGTCATAGTCCCTAAGGGTGCCAACGCAAGCCCTCATTGCTGGAGTACGTAGGCCAGTCACGCAGACACCCTGGCAGAGATAGTGTCCTGGATGAGTCACCTATCCCACAGGCCAAGGTAGCATCCAGGAGGAGCCGTCTACCTAGCGGGCCGAGGTAGCATCCCGAAGGAGCCGTCAACCTGGCAGAAGGGGAGTCTTCGTGCCGGAGCACTTGGAGCTCCCTGGCAGAGATAGTGTCTTAGAGAGCGAGCCTATCCCCATATGTGAGTCCTTGTACCGGAGCACTCAGAGTGCGTCAAGGTAGCATCCCGGAGGAGCTATCTACCCGACGGGCCGAGGTAGCATCCTAGAGGAGTCGTCTACCTGGCGGACGTGGAGTTAAAAAGCTCCCTGGCAGAGATAGTGTCCCGGAGGAGTCATTGTGCTGGAGCACTTGGAGCGCGTCAAGGTAGCATCCCGGAGGAGCCGTCTACCCGGCGGAAGGGGAGTCTTCATGCCGGAGCACTTAGAGCTCTCTAGCAGAGATAATGTATCAGGGGAGTCGCTTATCCCTGCAGGATGCTGCACACTCCGGAGAATGGGTTGAAGCATGTTTAACGACCAAGGCAAGGTACGCATGGTGTGGTGAAAGGATGGACCAATACAAGGTGCGTGGTAGTGTGACAACGAGCCAGGGGGCCACGATTGTATCAGCAGCGCAACGCATAGGCACGATGGAGTGTGTATGGTGTCGGGGGGCACGGTAGTGTGATAGAGAGCCCTGAGGGTGCAGCTGTATCAGCGGTGCGGCGCATGGGCGCAACAGAGTGAGTGAGGTGCCAAGGGCACGATAGTGTGACAGAGAGCCTGGGGACGCGGCTGTATCAATGGCATGGCACATGGGCACGACGGAGTGTTGGAGTGCGGTCCGCGGGCACCAGCGACGAGAGTCGCAGAGACGGCGCGCGGGCGATGGGCGTCATGGAGATAGCGCGCGGGTGACGTGCGTCACGAAGACGTTGTACGGGCGACGGGGGTCACGGAGACGGCATCTGGGCAACGAGCGTTGTATAGACGGTGCGCGGGCGATGGGCGATGGGCACCGCGAAGTTAGCGCGCAGGCGCGAGTGACGAGTGTCACAGAGTCGGTATGTGGGCGCAAGCGACAGGGGTCGCAGAGTCGCTGCATGGGCGACGGGGGTCGCGGAGATGAAGCCCGGGCAATGGGCAATGAGCGTCGCTGAGTTGGCGCGCGGGCAACAGGTGTCGCGGACGATGCACAGTCCCTTGAAGAGAAGTGAAGGTGCTAAGGGGGGTGGCCAAAGGCCAACCCTTGGGGGAAGGCCTAGGCCCTCTCTTGGGGGAAGGCCAAGGCCACCCTTAGGGGGAGGCCGAGGTCGAGGCTGAGCCCAAGGGGAAGGCCAAGGTCCAGTCCGACCTTAAGGGGAAGGGCAAGTGCCAAGGCGCGCCGACGGGCGAAGCGTGATGAGGCGTCGCGCAAAAATGAATTTCTTAGTGACGAAATGTCATAAAAAGTGAAAAATGCACGTGATATAGTGTGCATGTTTTGATCGGTTTGGAAGCGTTGAATATTGACTATTAACTGTACCGACGTGTCGCGCAAAAATGAGACCCTTAGTGGGACTTTGGGTGCGACCAAAGTAGGTTGGGAACACAAATCATGGACAACAGACATGTGGGGATGCTTAAAACTTTTAATAGAATATACCGCTATACTTGTATCTGGGAAACTTCATTTCTTCTTAATTGATGATTGATGATTTTAGGTTATTAATTGATGGTTTTAGGTTGTTAACTGTGCATTGAGCATTTGAGAATTGAGATTGTTGATGGAAGATGGGACCCAATTGGATTGAGATATCGGATATGTGCATTTTGAATAATTTTTTTTCCATTTGAGCATTGATTATTTGATTGATAATTTTATGTTGTTAATTGTGCATTTGAGAATTTAGATTATTAATTTATGATATTAGGTTGTTAATTGATGATTTTAGGTTGTTAATTGTGCATTGAGCATTTGAAAATTAAGATTGTTGATGGAGGATGAGACTCAATTGGATTGAGATATCGGATATGTGATTTAGTTGAATGGTGGGTTGTAATTAGGTTAACGCGATAATGAAACATGACATGGTGGGTTGAAATTAGGTTAAGCAGGTTCATCTTACATAGGTTAATTAGATTATCGAAAAGTGCACTCTATTTTATTTTATTTTTGTTGATATTTTACTTATAAAAAAATTTACTGATTTCGATATATTTTTAGCACCACCTGGGGTGAAATCCTTGTTCTGCCACCAACACTAATTAGCCATGATCAACACTGATTAATCCTAATCTAATTAACACTAATCAACACCGATTAGCCTAATTAGCCATAATTAACACTAATTAGCCCCTAATTAACACTAATCAACACGGATTAGCGTAATCAGTCTTAATTAGCCCTAATTAACATTGATTAGCCCTAATTAGCACTAATCAACACTGATTAGCCTAATCAGGCCTAATTAACACTGATTAACACTAATCAACACTGATTAGCCTAATCAGCCCTAATTAACACTAATTAGTCCTAATTAGCACTAATCAACACTGATTAGCCCTAATTAGCCATATTTAAGACTAATCATTCTCATAAGTTAGTTAATCTTTAGCTGATTAACACTCATTTGTAAGTGACTACTCAATATATTTTTTTCAAATTGAAGATTAATTTGGAACTCGACTTGTATAGGTTCAACTGGCAGTGAGAGATATACATCATGTCAGTGGATAGAAGTTGGATGCAACGAAGGATTGCTCCAAGTGGGATTGGGGTATCGAAAGAGTTTAGACAGGGAGTGAACAGATTTATTCTCTTTGCTTTGAATCAACAAGACTTTGTGGATGACGTCACGATTAAATATCAGTGCAATGATTGTCAGCTGTTAAGTTGGAATACCCCTGACGATGTAACCTTTGATCTGTTCCGTAGAGGTTTTATGAGTAACTGTACGAATTGGACTCAGCACGGGGAACCAATTCTGAGGGTGCCCACTGAGTTCAGACAGTATAGTCCTAGAGATCTGGGATTTTCTCAGTATCAACATATGGTAATGAAAGTTGGGCTTAGTAGGATTAACTGGGATAACTATTTTAACGATGGTAATCCTAATGTGGAAGAAGAGCCAAACCCGAGTGCACAGAAGTTTTATAAATTGTTAAAAGACTTTGAGAAGCCAATATGGAATGGAAGTACAAAGCAAACCAAGTTATCTGCTGTGACAAGGATGCTACACTTAAAGTTTGAGCATGGTCTAAGTGATAGAGGTTTTGATGCTTTTCTGAAGCTTAATAAAGAAATGTTGCCAGAGGATGAGAAGTTGCCTGACACGTACTATAGTGCTAAGAAAATGATGATGAAACTTGGTTTGGGGTACCAGAAGATAGATGCATGTAATAATGATTGTGTCTTATTCTGGAAGGAGAACAATGACTTGAATGAGTGTCTAGTTTGTGGCCACGCAAGGTATTAACCGACCAGTGGGAAGAAAAGGAAGATAGCATGGAAGATATTACGGTACTTTCCAATGACACCAAGGCTTCAAAGGTTGTATTACTCTTCTAAAATGGCAGGGCACATGAAATGGCATAGCAACGTCCGCAGCAAAGTTCCTAATTTATTGAGACACCCTGCCGATGGAGAGGCATGAAGGAATTTGATTGCATACACCCATCTTTTGCTGCAGAGGTTTAAAATGTGCGACTTGGGCTCGCTACTGATGGTTTTAATCCATTTGGGCACTCTAACACACCATACTCTGCGTGGCATGTGATCATTGTCTCGTATAACCTTTTTCCAGACATGTGCATGAAGAAACAATTCATTTTTTTTATCATTACTCTTCCTAGACCTACGAGCCCAGGTATAAATATAGATGTGTACTTGCGGTCGTTGATCGATGAGTTAAAAATATTGCGGGAAGTTGGAGCCCCAGCATTTGATCCATCTCTTAAACAGAACTTCAACTTGAGGGCAGCAGTCATGTGGACTATCAATGAATTCCCTGCATATGGTATGTTGTGTGGGTGGAGTACACACGATAGGTTGGCATGTCCTTATTGTATGGAAATGAGTAACACCTTAAAGCATGGGGGGAAGGTTTCCTTTTGGGGTGTCACAGACAATTCTTACCGCCTAATCATCCATTTCAAAGGCAAAAAGATAAGTTTGATAAAACTGTGGAGTGTCGCATTGAAACACATGACAGATTGTCTGGGGATGAAGTGTATATATGCATAAAAGACCTTGACATGGATGCGGTACCATTTGGAAAATGTGCTGCCAGTCTAAAACTTCCTGGCTTTGGAAAAACACACAACTGAAAGAAAATGTGCATCTTTTGGGTGCTGCCTTATTGGCCGATCCTCCTTCTCCGCAATAATCTTGATGTTATGCACATTGAGAAAAATGTTTTTGAAAATGTGTTTAATACAGTCATGAATGTCAAGGGCAAATCAAATGATCACCTAAAAGCACGTAGAGATATGCAAATGATGGGTATACGACGGGAATTGCATCCACGAATGGTTAATGGTAAGTTGGTTTTGCCCAAAGCAATATATACATTCGATAAAAAGTAGATATAACAGGTGTGCGAGTGGGTTAAACTGCTGAAGCTACCAGATGGCTATGCATCTAATATATCACATTGTTGCAAACGATTGTCATGTATTCATGTAAAGATTTATACCAATTGTCTTTCGTGACCTCTTGCCGAAGCCAGTAAATAAAGCATTGACTGAACTTAGGCATTTCTTCCGTGATTTGTGCTCAAATGTGCTCCGAGAGAGTGATGTTAAGATTCTTGAGAAAAACATTGTTGAGACAATGTGCAAGTTAGAGAAAATGTTTCCCCCCATCATTCTTTGACTCGATGGAGCATTTGACCATTCACTTAGCATATGAGGCTAAAGTGGGCGGACCGGTGCAGTATCGGTGGATGTATCCATTTGAGAGGTGATGTCGCCCATCCATCTTTAAATTGTATTTCATACTTGCACACATGCATTGTTTACTAAAAATGACTTATTCTTATATAGGTATATGTTTGACCTTAAGAAAAAGGTGCGTAACAAAGCTCGCGTTGAAGGTTCAATTGCAGAGGCTTATATCCTTGAGGAGCTTACCAACTTCTGCTCCCTTTACTTTGAGGCTGATGCTGATACGAAGATGAATCGGCTTGGTCGCAATGACAATAGTGTCGACATAGAATTCGATGAGCGTCTTTCCATATTCATGCATCTTGGTCGTGCACTTGGAGCAAGGAGTGGTCGATATTTATCCGAGGAAGAGTATATTGCCACAACATTGTACGCTCTCATGAATTGCAATGAAGTTGCACCATTCATAGTGTAAGTAGTTGTGTACATATCTTCCTTCTCATAGTTCAAGAACATAATATAACGACGATGCTATATAACATATAGTGAATATGATGATGAAGTGTTATTCGTAAACCCTGGGATATCAGATGGACATCTTGAAAAAATGCGAAACAACGCGTTCCCTGAGTGATTCTGAAAGCGCATAAGTTCTAAAACCACATCTCATTTCTAATATAGACCGCCCAGGATGTAATAACTTAATACTTTGTGCAAATTGTTTATTGTTGTAGACCGCCCAGAATGAAGTTGATGTTCATCTCAAATTGCTTGTTGCTAGCCCTAGTAGACTAGTTTCGTGTTATGAAGGGTATATTGTCAATGGGTTTAGGTTTAACACGATGAAAGTTGACCTTACTAAACAAACCCAAAATAGTGGAGTTTTAGTCAAAGGTGACTGTTATAATGATAGTGAGCGTGATTTTTATGGGCAGTTGGAGAAGGTTGTTGAACTAGATTATTATGGCAGCGGTAATCGACTTGTAATGTTCAAGTGCAAATGGTTTGACATTACAGCTGGTATCTGAGTTAGTCGACATGGGATTGTAGACGTTAATACGAGGTCAAGGCTCGAATCGTACGAACCATTTGTATTTGCAGCTCAAGCAACGCAGGTCTTCTATGCAAAGGGTGTGACAAGGAAGGACCCAAATTGGCATACTGTTATCAAGACCAAAAGAGGCTTTGTTGATGATGATGTGTTAGTTGAGATGTACCAAGAGGATGATGCTCCCATAGTGATGCCGCTTTAGGAGGATAACGATCTTGTTGATGAGCCTCTTTGTGATTTAGGCCATGCTGGAGAAGAGGTCAATGCTGAAGCCCTCCGTGATGATGATGATGATGACAACGACGATTTCGAGGAAGAAGTTGATGACGAAGAAGAAGACGATGAAGATGAAGGGGACGAAGATGACGTGGAAGAGGAAGACATTCTGTTGTCTATTAGTGATAATGATTGACTGTATAAAACAAAAAGATTCTTATCAATGTACTTTTGCACATGTGGTGTTTATTATTGAAATTGAATTGTCTATTATTGATGGTGGTTGACTATTTAAATTAAGTTGTCTTTTATACTCGGTCGTGCCACATTGTTAGCGTACTAACTTTTGCACTTAAGTTGTTTATTATGCGTGCGAACTACATTGTTATTAATTTACTTTTGCGCTTAAGTTGTTTATTATTCAAGCGAACTAATTAGACTCAATGAACTTTTGCACTTCCCACTTTTTGTAGATATGCTTAGATCCAGTGCACCCCGAGATCGTGGAGGTGGCCGTCGCGGAGCTCCTCTGGTACAGTCAGTCCCCCTCCCCAGATCGGTGACGCGACTACTGATGAGCAGCCGATGTCGTCATCAGTAGCTGCAGTACATGGTGAGACAATATTAATTTCGTGTCGAATTGAAAGATATTTGTTGCAAATATAATATATATATATATATATACATACATAACGTCCTTTTTCATCATTTGTAGCGTCTAGTGCATCTGTACCCAGAGGTATCACACGCGGGATACCTCTTCCAGCCACCTTGGAGCAGAGGATTACTACTCATATCCTCAACAATTAGTATGTTTTTAATTTTCAAAGCTCAATTCTTAACATCTTTTAGCGCACCTATCTAATTTAATACTTTGTTATATTGGGATTGACGTATATCTCTTTTCTATTACTCATGTAATTAGCTTTGTTGAGGATTGTGTTAGGACCAAAATTGGTCCTATTATCAAGGCCCACCTCCCACGGCCTTATGCGATGTGGAAGTCGTGGACGGAAGCAGACAATGAACTTGTCTAGGGGAAGTTCCTGGTAAGGATTGTCTATTTTTAATTGCTTTATTTGGTTTTAGAAGTACATTATTGCTGAATTTTTTTTGCTAATCGTGTTTGAAATTGTGTTGAATTATGTTCAGGACTATTTCAAATTTGAATCCGATGGAGACCAAGAACTTGGGAGGCAGGCCTGGGAGTGTCATTGTTCCGAAAACTACAAGAAATGGATGCTCAATGCGAGGAGGCAGGCGCTAGCTCGGGCGGGTGCGACAGATATATCTATGGCCAAGGACCACAACCCCGAGTACTTCTCCAAAGATATGTGGGGGCAGCTGGTGGACCATTGGTGTACAGCAGACTGGGAGAAGCTGAGTGAGCGAGGCAAGGATATGGCTCACAACGAGAAGAAGATGAAGCATAGTGCTGGTTCCCGTCCATTTGTTGTGCACGAGCTGAAGTTGACAGAAGACGACCCTGAGAAAAGGTCCCCGACGAGGCTCCGCCAGTTTGAGCACACACACAAAAAACAAAGATGGGAAGTGCGTGTCTGAGAGCGCGAAGCAGTTTACGGTGAGCACACAACTTTTGTATTTCTTTTGTATTCCTATTGTATCCTTATTGGTTGCGGCCAGTTGCATTCCTCTAACATTATGTTGTTTTTTTATACAGAGTTCATATTTAGAAAAAGTTCAGGCCAATTCCCAGACAGACGGTAGCCAGACAGTGGACGATGTCTCTTTGTGGTCAGAAGCTACGGGGGTCCTAAGAAGGACCGTATGCTTGGCCACCTTCATCAATCCGCACGTTCGTTACTAGCTGGCAGAGCTCAGTTGTCAGGCGCGACCAGTTATAGCGGTCCTCGGGTTGAAGTGACGGAGAAAGAGCTCTTCGCCACATTATTTGATGAAAGACTTACGATGATGATCCAAGACGGTTTTCTTTTGCCCAGGCCCAGACTTCAGGCGATATAAATTTTCTCAAGTAGTTATGTATTTTGGTCATTCTATATGTAATCTTGATTTGTATATATTATGTTGAATCATTTGTATGGCTTCGTGCAAAGCGATATCGGTCCTAGTGCCGGTGATTCTCAGGGCGACGAGGATATTGTAGGATCGAACGTGCCTTCATCAAGGAATGAAGAAGATGATGATGGGGTTGGTCGGTCTACCGGCTAGTGATAGGGGTTGGGGTTATGTATTGACTTGTATGTGTAGCTTAGCTTTGAGTTCATGTACTTGACTCCTTTTTCAAAATTTGGTTCAATTCATAATTTATTGATTTTAATGCATATGTTTATATATAGTTTGATGAATACGACACTTATGTCTTATTGTGTAGAGTAGATAGCTTTTGGACAAGTTATTTGAATGAATGCGGGACAGGGGGTTGAATCGGTTTTGAATTAATGCGTTGAAAGCTTTCAACGCATTCATTCAAAACTGTTTCAACCAAGGTTAAATTGGTTTTTGGACCGATTTAACCTTGGATTGGTATTGGATTGGATTGGTATTGTTTTTGGGATAGGTTTTAGACAGGATGTGGACAGGTTCTTGGACCTAAATTTCTTTTTTGAAAAACTCAGGTTTAGCGGTCGCTAATCTAATATTTCAAAATAAAAAAAATAATTAGCGACCGCAAGGTGCAGTCGCTAAAGGTATAAAGAACGGTCCCTAAAAAATAAATATAAAAATTAAAAAACATTTAGCGATTTCGCCCTATGGTCGCTAAATGTTTAGCGACTGCGCCCTGTGGTCGCTAAATAAAATATTATTTAAATTAAAAAATATTTAGCTACAGCAAAAACGATCGCTAAATATAGTCAACGCGGTCGCTAAAATTATCCACCTGACTTATAGCGACCGTTTTAGCTACCGCAAAATGTGGTCACTAAAACGGTTTAGCGACTGTCGCTGCCCCTTTAGCGACCGTCGCTAAATATAGTCAACGCGGTCGCTAAATTTAGCGACCGATTAAGAAATGCGGTCGCTAAAATTATCCACCTGACTTATAGCGACCGTTTTAGCTACCGCAAAATGTGGTCACTAAAACGGTTTAGCGACTGTCGCTGCCCCTTTAGCGACCGTCGTGCCCTTTTAGTGACTGCACACGCGGTCGCTAAAATTTAGACACCTGACTTATAGCGACTGTTTTAGAGACCGCAAAATGCGATCGCTAAACCGCTATCCCTTTAGCGACTGCACATGGAGGTCGCTAAAGGGGCAGTTTCTTGTAGTGTTCTCTCGGTCTCAAACTTTGAATCCCTTCTAAAACTTTAATATTTGAACTACATTATACTAATCCTTCAATAATACAATCTCCATATTCAAGTCATGAGATGCATCTATATTTTTTATTCTACAACGTCTGAATTCCACTGATTAAAAATGATGAATTCATCAGATTGTAGTATAATTGTATGAGTAGACATTTATTTATGTACACACATCTATATATGAAGAGATGGACAGAGAGAGCATGTTCATCGTACCGGATTATCTATTTTTTTTTTTTTACAAAAAAAATAAAATCACGCGCCCTCCTTATGTTAAGTAAGAATATCCTAACCCTAATGAGACTCGACGTTGTGACATTGCACCAAACAATCTTGCACTTGAAGGGAGAGAACACCACTAAACTTCATCTCTTACCTCTATTGGTCTGCACTTCTACCCGTTCATCTTGATTCAAATCTTATGGATCCTAGTTCATGGAATTGATTTTGGTCTTAAGTTGATACTAGGTAGGATCGCAAGGTAGAATCTTAGGATCTTGTGATTCTACATGCCTGAGTTGTGCAACCTTTTCTTAGCTGCGTTTCAATTAGTGAGAGGTAATCGTGATGAAAAAGAACGAGGACATCCATCACCTCGCAGATAAGGTAAATACGAAAATTATTAGGGTGCACTTATTTCATTTTATTGATTTTGTTTTTGTCAGCTTCCTCGAGCGTGCGCTAACTACTAAAATCGACGTTATTCTAAAGGGTCAATTTTTTTACCAATACTTGTATATGAAGGAATGGGATTTCGGTAAGGGAGAGGGGCTGTCATAGGAGTTTTTGGTTTGATAATTTTAAATGTCAATGCTTTGTAAAATCTCTTTTATAGAGCTGATAAACTAATTGTGTTATTTTTTATGGCAGAAGGGCTTTCAATTTTCGTTGCTGGAGCAGAAGGCTATGTGGAAAGAGGCCTTCTTTGCCTAAATACCAAAGAATTATCGTCGGTGGCTATACAATGCACTTTAACAAGCTAACAACAAGTTGTCGGAAGGTGCATAGTGGAGGAGTAGAACATTGTAACCCTCATTGGATCTCATCTAGAGTGTGGGCGCAACTTGTTGATGTATGGGTAGTAGATGAAAATTGGATGAGAAAAAGTAAGAGTGGGAGCGAAAATAGATCAACCAAGATCGTGCTCATGGGGAGGGTCAGTGCCTCAACATGTTGTTAGACATGACACTGCTGCGAACTTGCATTTGGATCATGATGAGGTGGTTGTTCTCTCATACCAGAAGACCTCCAAGAGGAGAAACGCTACTGATCAAGCACATCCTACATGAGCGTTCATTTATGAGGTTTCAAAGAATGTTGATGTAAGTTCAAGATTAAAGTTAGCCTTTGCATTTTGTATATGTTCATTGCTTATCGATTGATCATGCATTGATTTCTGTATTGTGTCTTGATTGTTACGTTGGCCACGTAGTCTGAATTGTTGTCATCAAAGCATGCTTCTAGTCAACCATCACGCTTCTCGACTATGGGCCAAGAGGTAATAAAGTTGTGGTGTGATACACATGGGGTCGTTAAATATGAAGAAAGGGCGTAACGAGGCACCGACTTTCATGCACGTGTCGTGATGAGATTATCCTCATCCTCTACTATGCACACACAGAGACCAGACCCGCAGGAAGAGTTTGACCCTGATATGGTTGTCTGTCTTGCAGGAGCCATTGGCCAGATGGTTGTGTGACCATCAGGTACAAGTATGTTCATATTTATTTAAAGTATACTAGGGAGACTCCAACGCGCTACGCGCGTGGTTGTCTACCTAGGTTTGTTGGTAAAAGAGGGAATAATTTAAGAAAAATATGAATGAAAGAACAATAAAGAAAGATGAAATGATTTTGTTGCGGCTACTATAATTTTTCAGATTTCAAGATTAAAAATTGAAAAAGAGAATTGATGCTAGCAAACATATAGGCTGTATGAGTTAATGGTGACTTCTTTTTGCTGCGATGTTTTGTAAAGAAGATGACAGCAGTAGGGGGCATCAAATTAAATAAGAAATCAACAAGAACCTAGAATCTATCCAAAAAGTGCAAGAATCATGAACAACTGACTCCCTGTAACATCTTAAATCAGCACACCACAATTTAGATTAATAATTTGGGAAAAAATAGTTAAGGATTACCAAAAAAAAAAAATTCGTCAACAAAACAATACTATCAACGCAATTTAAATTCTCAAAATGAAAAAGAAAAACTTCAATAAGCCAAAAAAATTAAAAGAGTTGTCGGTCTTGCGTGTGTCTGTGCACAAGTGACTAAAGAGTTGTCGGTCTTGTAGTTGCTATTGCGCTTTTCTGAGTTGATGAGAGGATGAAGATGAGAGGTTAGAAGTGATCATGACAAAAGTCGGATGAGAGGATTGACCATTCAGGTGGTTGATGTGTAGATAAACCTCTTGACAATGTTGCCCTTGGAGCGTGATCTCATTACCTTATCACCTTCCGTATTCACCGTTGAAATAAATACCTCATTCTGCTCTCAATATTGACAATCAACAATCTCAATACAAGGTAGCACATATATTTTTTTTTTATGCAGTTTTCAAAACAACCTTGTGCTTGATGTACATCTTTGCTGTGGTTTTATAGATGTTTGTCCCTGGCATATACATATAAACATAAAGCAGAACATAATCAAGAAAATTGTACCTCTGGATCAACAACAGAAACAAAAATTTTCTGGCGTAGCACTGTGGAAGATTCCAAAACACCCTTGAATGGCTTCATCAAAGCTGCCTTCCCCTAATATATTAGCCTTCCACAAGCTGAGGTGTGCGCTAGCATTAGGCAAGTCTAGCAGATGCTTCACATTCTTTTCATTCCCTGCAACCAATTTGACTTTATTAACCAAAATTCGAAGATGAACTTAAAAAAATTCCCACACGAACTTATCAGAACAAGAAATCTTCCCAAAAAGAAAGGCATGAAATCTGCAATTACACATGAATCCCCTGAGCGATTATCCATTTTTTGTTGATTTACCCTAAAACCACTAATCCGATTAATTATATAAAGAACCTTCAATAATGAAACACACCAAATCGAGAAACCATAAACACACAAACTTTAATTCCTTTTCCTCTACTCCACTTCCTGAGCAACCAAATACAAAAAGAAAGTAAAGTTAAAGCAAGTAAGAAGGAAGCCATAAGCTTTTCCCAATGAAGCACTTGAATACATACATTCTGCAGCCTTCCTTTCTTATAATTTTCAAGATATAAGAATTAGACAAGGAGGAAAGCCACCAACTAAAGTCATTTCATTTCCAGCATTGCTTTGACTTTTTCAGTGTATATTTATCAGGTAAAAGCCCACTTTCACTATAATCCATATTCTAGATATTGTTATGGGGAAAGCCAACAATTAAAGTCATTTCATTTCCAGCATTGCTTTTACTTTTTCAGTGTATATTCATCAGGTAGAAGTCCACTTTCACTATTATCCATATTCTAGATATTATCAGCAGATTTTTGTTTAGAACAGAGGATCCAAACAAAGGGTATACTAATGCACTGTCATTGAGCTCCAAGAGCAAAATAATCTCAGAATAAATTTATGTACATTGATATGTAACCTAGAGTTATTTTATTTTCTAATAGTGTCTTTTGGTCAAGATTGGCTGTTTCATGTGTTGAAAAGATGTTGCCTTTTTTTGCTAACTCATATCCATTACAGGAATCACAAAAGATAATACAAAATGCAACAAACTCATCTATTAAAGCACAAGTTTCAAACCCTCTTTGAGGAGTGGGCACATGCATGGAACATGTCACCTATAATGACAGATATGAAAGAGCTTTTACATCCTCAGGAACTGACAGTGGCACAATGCTACATGGGCCATCTAAATCTTGAGACCAATGTAAGTATAGATATGTGAAGCGAGCATCCTTGTATGTTTATTTACATCTCAACTATTGCAATCATTGAGTTTCCATGAATTTCCAACATCTTTAGGAAAATATATACCCATTGTATCACACTTCATACTTAATTGGAAAAATTATGAAATTCAATACAAAAAATGCAAAATACGTGATTCTAAGTTGTACCATTTCTTCTTTACATAATAAATCATAAGAAGAAAACAGAACTTTTCAAATCCCTGGTGAACCACTAAATTCTTCTGGTCAAATGAAATTTACAGCCACAAATAAAAGTAAATCATCTGCATGAACCCCCTAAAAACACAAATTGCACAGCTCACAATATACATCAACAAAGTGCATGGAAATCATGCAATTTTGATGAATTGAAAAAGAAGAACATGTAAACTTTCATGCATATACTCTGAAGAAGGCACCAACAGGAATCATGTAATTGGCAATAACCAAAGGGAAATTGAATTTCAATTATTTGTGGAAATTATATATATATATATATATATATATATATGTATATATATGTATATTGTATTATCTTTAAACTTGCTTACGGTTTTATAAGCCGCTGTTAAGACACCATAAGTTGTCAAGACTATATCAGGTTCTGCTATCACCTTGGGGTCGTTGCCTCTAACCCCTCCATAGTGAACACAAACTGAAACACTGCCTGGCTTCGAATGTGTTTGTAGCTCGTCCTGGAAAATATATAGAAATGACAAGGCTTCTTGTAAAATAGTACGGTAGTTGTCAAAGAAAAGTAATATATCGAAGTAATGACGTGTAAGACATTAAAAAAAGAAAAAGATCGAAGAGCAACAAAGAACCTAATGCTGGGCATATCCTTTCCTCCTATTATGACAGAAGTAGGGACTGACATTCCACTGGCTGAGCAAAGCCATGAGACAAACAATGAGAGTGCCCCCTCTAACTTTGGATTGAACTTTCATTGCAAATTACATAAATTCAGTTGAACCACTAACCCCATATTTTCTTCAAATAATGATTTTAAGTTACCCATATAACAAACTTTCATCATCTATCAAACAATATGGACAACACTTTTCACTGGACTACCTCAACTGTAGTATGACCATAACGATTAGAAGCTCTCAACCTATCAATCTTCCATTTTCAGTAAAACCGAAGAAGAGTTATTTCGTTTTTATTTTTAGAGGGAGGTGGTGAATGGATTACCGCACTTTTCAGTTTTCACTATAACGCATATCTCTCTAATTTCATTGTATTCTCATTCGAGAAGCTCCAATCAATTGTTTTTTTGGCAAAAATTAAAGGTATGTAATTGAATTTGGCAAAATATGAGTTCTGAAATAAGGTAAGGAATTGAAGATATATATGAGAGAATTAGTAAAGTAATTACCTCCCTCTTCCAATTGTTAGCGGCGGTAACAAGGTGGTCTTCGTTATTCTAGGCGTATAAAATTCTGGCAGAATTCCTGCTGTTTGAATGGTTTAAAAGGATAAGAAGAACAAAATGTGCAATGTTGTCAGCTGCGAGTGTAAGCACAGAGAAGCAGCTGGAACATCTAGATGAGTTGATGTTGAAGAAGATGAGAATGTGGGTAAAACCAAATATTCATTTCCCATGCGCACGTGTACCGAGAAGACAAACACGAAAGTTAGAACCGGAAGAGGAAGATGGAATATTGGCATTATGCAGAACCAGCTGTACCCACGTGAGGAAGATGAAGCTCTCAGCTGCCATCTTGGCATATGTTCCAAATCATAAGACAATGGCATGATCCGTAATTTGGTGAACAAATGTGGACAATGTGTTAAAATGGGTGGAAATGAAGTTAGCCCCTTTTATACTATGTGTGTGACACCCTCAACCCAGGTGACATCACCGGGTTGAGTTATCAACCATAATCACATTCAAACCTTGTGCTGAATACAGAGCAACTACATTCTCATACTCATACATCATTGATAGACGCTCCAAATTGCGTCCTTACAAAAAATTTCTTATAAACATACATCATACTGCAGCGGAAGACTTTCAGGTCTTAAAACAACATAAATGTTTACAACCCAATATACGACTGTAGTCGTAGGACTCTTAACAACCTATCTCGCAACTCAATCTTTATCCCACCATTCCTAGCTGGTCTTACCTCACACAACTGATCCCATTGTTCAACTTTTCTAGCTTGTTTCTTTTTCCTTTTTAGAAGGTTCCCCTTGATCAACCTTATAGCCTGCACAATACAACATAAGGAATGAGCGCAAATCGCCCAGTAAAGACAACACGAAGAGTATCGTGTATAAATGATTCAAGAAACTCAGAGGAATAATAACCATCTCAACAATAGAAATGAATCAAGAGTTCCAATACAATTTCGACATCAGCATAATTGTCAAACGATAATTTTTCTTTCGTTAGACTGAGCGACTTTAAGGCCCAACAGAACAGCATTACTGCCACCTCCTCATGGACTGGACTGACTGACCGACCGACTATGCAAGTGGACCCGAAATCCAAGGTCATAAAGATAAACATCATTGAAATACAAATCATTAAAATCATCAATATCAAAAGAAATTCAAATGCAATGCACATGGACACGACGGACAGGACTCGACCAGACACGACAAACTCTGCTCGAGCAACATTCATCCTCTTTGGCCAGTGATTATAATTCATAGGCCATCCTCCTCATATTGATGTCCCATTTTACGGGATGTTCATCTCAGTCTCAAGTAAATAAAAGAGACACTGTCAACAAGCAGGGAACTCATTTAGAGTGCTTTCCCTAACCTCGTTACAGCCAAGCAACAATACTTCATCAACGGGGCGGACTAAGGGAAAGTTTATTCCACCTTATGTCCTCAACAACACAGCTCAACAAGGAATACCGGATCAGAAGATCAACCGGTGTTCAGACTTAACAACAAGAGTTCAACGTAACATCATCAACATGACGGACTTGGGAGAAGACTTCTGCAAGCCCTCAACAACGTTCTTACATAAGAGAAATATCGACTACCAATAAGTGTCAACATTTCATAACAACACGCAACGACCTCAACAACATCATCATCAACGATAGGGCGGACTCGGGAGAAGTTTGCCACAAGTCATCAATAGTGTTCTCAAAGAGAAGAGATATCGGCTATCAATAACTGCCGGCATCTCACAACAACCACACGATAACCCCTTCACAACACCATCATCAACTTCAAGTATGCTAATCGAATCAAATCATAGCATACTGGGACACCCATCATCATCACTAAATTCTATCAACAGGGCGGACTAAGGGAATTATTCTACCCTAAGTCCTCAACAGCACAATTCAAATATACGTATACCGGTCACAATGACTACTGGTGTCAACACATAACAACAAGAGTCCAACATAAACGTCATCAACATGGTATGCTAATCGAAACAATGAATTAGCATATAGAACCGCATTGTCCTTACCTGATTGGCTTATAGCCGAAGCAACTCGCAATCTTTGATCGCAACGAGCTGCATCACCTAGTCAAATAACACTATGCTCATTAGACATCATTCAACATATACGCACTCCTTATTCTACCCCTTCCCACTTAACCGTTCATAGCGTCTTACGATAGCTAGTTAATTCGATCCGATAACCGGATCCTTAATCTAGCCTTATCGACTTATTATCGATAACAACCCTCATTTTAGATATGCTACTACTATTCCACGCTTCCCACCACTCCGAACGCCAACTTATGCGCGTTCTAAAAAATTTAGTGTCAACATGGCAAATTATCAAAATACCCCTTGAGGGTTCACTACCACCACAACACCCCACATTAACTTCAAAACAACCTTTCAGGCATTTTACAACCCTTCCCGGACTAACAAGTCCTTCGAAAACTTTTATAGGAAAAATTACCAAAATACCCATCTCTGGTGGCAAATTACCAAAATGCCCCCCTGAGGGTTTCCGGTACTAGAAAAATCTCAAAACCGCTTTAAAACGCTATTTTAAGCGTCCTGAAATCGTTTCGAGCTAAAATGTATTTTACAAAATTTCGCCCAAAAATCCCAAACCGGTGTCCGGACCGAGCGCTTAAAAGCTCGTTCGGCCAAAAATAGCTAACGACTTCGGAATGACCTGAAATCTTGAGAAATGGAACTTTTCAGCATCATAGAGTCCTCATAAAAAAATTTTGTGCAAAACCGCGCTCGTTTGGTATTTTAAATTTCACCGTAATTTTCCAAACTTCTCGCGTCCGTTCACCCCCTTCCCATTCTTGGAAAAATCTGAAACTTTTCTACGATGTAGGTCTCCCAAAAATAACTAAGGTCTATTTTTTAAACTTTAGTTAAATCTGACCCTAACTATTTTTTAAAAATTCGAATAAGAAACTGCTTCATGACTTTCTATCTTTAGCGACAATTACACGTCACTATTCAGATTTGGCACACACTATCACACCTTTTTTCACGCAGTCTTCTTCCTCTTCCTCACATCCCCCACGGCTGCATACACACACACAGTTCATCCATACCCAGTCACAATTACACCCAAATTCCCCATTTCTACACCTACAACATACATCCCACACCTTATTACACATTGTTATACTCATAAACACACCCGTGGCTCACACACTTGTGAATATACTGAAAACACACACACAACCACACCCCGTACATCCTTAACCCACCAATTTCTCCGCCTTTTCTTTCTAAATCCTCCTATACACCTTCTTATACACCTACAAGCCTCTTTTACACAAAATTTCCACCAACCTCACATACGCGGATGTGTATATATATATATATATTTATACATCTATGTCTCCATGTATAAGAACACCCCCATCCTATAATTACATTAAGTTTTACTAAAGGGACAAGGGTTTACCCATAGGGTTTCTTTTCCCGAATCTTTCCCTTCTTCTCTTCCCTTTTCTCCTGCTTTCTTTTTCTTCCTTTCCCTCCACGAGCTCTATTTTGCTTCTCTATTCTTCATGTTTCCTCTTCTGTTCTTCTGGTTCTTCCTCCTTTCCCAAAGTGGAAAGATTTCCCCTTTTGTCTCTTTCTTTTTTTTCCAAAGACTATCCACTTAATTTTATATCATTATTTTTTTTTTATTAGTCACCATACCAGGTGACCACTTCTCATGTCTCGGTTACTTTCCTCTTGACAACTAGGCATTAATTTTCAAGAATTGCAAAATAGTCCCTCATGTTTTAAAATTTACGAAATGACCCCCAAAATTTTCAAAAAATTATATTTTTGCCCCTTAACTTTCCAAAATTACATTTCAACCCCCAAAACCACACTAACCTCCTATTTAGCTCCCTAACACTTAATCATCACCAACATATTGCTACTTAATAAAAATAGCACCAATTAATTAATCAAAATTACGGTTAGATTAATTTTTTGTATTTTCCGGGGTATCACAATGTGTTAGATAGATATCACAAGAAATTACAAAGTCAATATTTAAATGGCTAAGTGTTAATATTCAATTATTTACTATAGTATCATTTACGTTCTTTTAATGTAGGGAGTAAATGTTTCCCAACCGAATATTGACGGGGAACCTGTGGGTGGTGAGGAAAGGGACAACGAGCAGGATGCTTCTGTCCAAATTGAGCTCTGACGCGTGTTTTACCCTCCATTCCCAGATATTTTAGCCCCTTCCCCTCTCAGTCCCCTTGATGGATATCTATTTTTATGCATTAGTCCCCTCAGTTAGGAAAATGTTGAGTGTGATGATACGTATCTAGCAGCTGTGTGGATTGATTGAGATTGTGGACGGATTGATTGATTGATTGGGATCAAATGTGAATAGATTAGTTAATTAGCATGAATGGTGATTGATTAAATTGTTGCGTGTATTGAATTACTAGAAATTGGTTTGGATCTTTATGGACAATATAAACTATAAAATAGCTTTTTTTTACTTTTTATCGACAAAATTTTAGTGACGGAATTCCATTACGAAAAGTGTTCCAAACTAAAATGCCATGAGTTTATTTAGCATTGGAAGTTTCATCAATTTAATATCATTAGTGATTTGCAAAAAACATTATGTCGTTAAAGGTTATTAGAGACATACTTTCCCTCGCTAAAAAATTCGTCGGTAAAGGTTCTAAAATCACTCAATAAAAGATATATTTTTACCTGCGGATAATAATCCGTCGTTAATCTATTAGCAGTGGAAAGAAAATCCGTCGGTTAAAATCTTTAGCGACGGATGTTGGGCCTTTAGCAACAGAAAAATCCTTTGCTAATGGCCCTTTTCTACAGTGAACTCATCCTCTGACGATTACCAGTAGTATGGGACATTATGACGAAGCTAAGCTTCTTACTAAGTACACGGAGTCCTCTATTAATTTACTTGCTCTCTATCAGGGTCACCATGATGTGAATGCAATGGGATCGAGAGACGCCAGACTCGAGGGTTAAGGCTGATGACGTGCATGGTGGTTGTTATTGTTTATCTTGATGATTTTGTGAATGAGGGCTCGTCAAGCTTTTAAATAATCTTTGGTTTGTGATGGTTCTTGAACAAAATTGTGAGCGAGTTTATGATGGTTTTGGAACATTAGAGATATTTTAACGTGTTATGGATTGTGGACGTGCTTTTTGTTGATGAAATTTATTTGGATATAGGTTTTTGAAGCTATCTTAACGGATTTTGCTTGACTAATTATATTTGGGTCAATTGCACTAGGCACTCCCAAATTTTCACGCGGTAGCGCTCTACACCCCAAACTTATTTTTAGCTATATACCACCCCAAACTTTCATAAGTGTGACTCCTAACACCCTCCGTCCAGATTCCGGCCAATCCCGGACAAAAAGAATTAATCGGCTGAACTTAGGGGGGCATTTATGGAATATCAAGTGAATGAAAACCTAATCTCTATCACCCCCTTGCACCGGCTCCCCACCCTCCGCCGGCACTGCCCCTTCCCCCCGTCGGCGACGCCGACTCCCCCTCTTTCGGCCTTCATCTTCTCGCCCCCTGAGCCCCACGGCCGCAACAGCCCCTTGCCCCGCCGCCCTTCCTTCGGCCTCACGCCGACACCCTGCAGTGCCCTTTTCCTCATCAATGACACTGAACCCCCTTCCTCCTTCTTCTTCTCTCCCCTGCCCCCCGCGACCGGAACAGCCTCTTGCCTCGTCATCCTTCCTGCAGCATCTCAAACCGATGCCTCTCTCTCAGCTGGCAGCGCCCCTCCCCCAGTCGGCGACGCCGACCCCCTTTTCCTTCCTCCTTCTTATTTCCCCCCACCCCCCGCGACCGCAACAGCACCTTGCCCCGCCACCTTTCCTTCGGCATCGCATGTCGGCAGCGTCCCTTCCCCCGTCGGTGCCCCCCTCCCTCTTTACGTCCTCTTATCGCAGCTGCAACAGTGCCTCGCCGCCGCCCGCCAAACCCATTAGCTTTTAGATTCAACCCTAATCTCCATTTTTTAATTGTTCTGACCAAAATGCCCTCCTTGTTCGAGTTAAATTACTTCTCCGGCGAGGCTGTTGGCCGAAAAATGGATGAAGGGTGTTGGGAGCCACACTTATGAAAGTTTGGGGTGGTAGATAACTAAAAATAACTTTGTGGTGCAGAGCGTTACCGCGTGAAAATTTGGGGGTGCCTAGTGCAATTGACCCATTATATTTGGATCTACGTTTTGTAAGATATATGTTTTTTGCTTCACCATGGAATTCAGTTATGCCTAGTTTGCGAAGAAATTAACGGGAACGTGATGAAATGAAGTTAACAATCGTCTGTAATGCACTAATAATACAATTGTGCACTTGGTGTTTTACAACTTTGCATCTCAATAGGTTACTATTTCTAGATTCTTTTTCTTTTCTTGTAGGTATGGGAACAATAATGTTCGATCTACCTTGCTTTCTACAACTCATATGACAAAATATTTTTAAAGATGCATATGGACCGAATTGAGACCAAGGATATGGACTTTGAATATCACTTAGCAGACAACTGAGCCCGGAGTCATCCTCAAACACAGTGATGGACTTAGAGCATTATTTTCAACCTCCCATGGTTTACAACAGGTTTTGACTATGCTTAAATCTACCTATTTAATGAGCTAAATATAAAGGGAAAATTAGGAAAAGATGGGATTTTTGATTAAATATTTGGGGTTAATGGGTTTTTTTTGTGAAAATTGTGAAAAGAGGGTGCCAATTCCTAAAATTTCTTAAAGGTGGGGTGAGTTGTGGAAAAATGGGTTTCTAAAAACATCAACATTTCCCCTTCCCCAAAATGCCCCTCCCCACAGTAAACCCACTTTGTTCCCTCCGCCCAACCATTCTTGAGATCCTATCAGACGACCACTTCATCCCCTTCCCTCTAATTCTCCCTACCCCACTCCATCTCCCCCCCCCCCCGCTAACCCCGCAGGTTACCCCACCCCCTTCTGCAGTCACCCCCACCCCCATATTTCCCCCCAAACGCGACTGTCCCCCAAGCCGAGACTCCATGCACGGCCGTCTCCCTCCTCCAAGCACGGCTGTCTCCTCCTCGCACCCAGCACCACCCCCACAGCACGGTCATCCATCCCCTTCGCCCAACCCCTCAGCCCCCAACCACCACTACGTGGTGGTCCTTCCTCCGTCCCCGCTGCTGTAACGGACGCCGTGTCGACAAAATCAAGGATCGTTTCATGCATGTCGTTGTAGATGCACTGTAGAGGCACTGCAGAGGCATTCTGAAGCTCGACGTTGGTGCGCGCCAGTGTAAAGGTACCCCTTCTTACATTTTTTGAGTGATCAGCATGTTTCTTCTACGTTTGTTCGTTCGCGCCGCTGTATAGCCCCACTGTTATCTGCTGTTTATGTTCTATTGTCCCGACTTTTGTGTTGTTTCTGCATCCCCTTGTGTCATTCTTCTGCATCATTTTGAGTGTTGCTTTTAAATTAGATGTGCACCTCTCTCTCAAAGGTTGAGGTGAGTGAGTGCTTTGAGTTTAGTTCAAGTAATTTGGTTCGTACTTTTATTCATTTCTTGATTAACTTTAAAAAAAAACCACGTAAACAACATTGCTCTACTAAAAATTTCATGCTCAGATTGACTTTTGAGTCTCGTGGGACTTCTTTTTTTTTATAGGAAGGAAGTGAGAAAAGGCAGTCTTTATAACTTTGATGATACGTAAACTCACGGTTAAGAGGGACTTTGCAACAAGTGAAATTAACCTCAGTGCTTAAGCACCACGGGACAGTGAAAGTCCTCTTGGCTATTTCTTAAGGGGAAAAACATGTCATGTTTCATGGTTTACATGTCTTTCTCACACGCAATTCAATAGAATCCAATCCACCTTTCTTTCCTTGATTTTTTGTCTCCAGAGCTACGTAAGATTTGGTTGTGGAAAGTACCATATTCTTTTAATTGCATGAGACTGAAAAAAGACATCTAATTCTAATACTTTACGTTAATTAATAGGAGACGTGGTATGCAGGTATATATATATATATATATATATATATATATATATATATATATACCATGCAAGAGACTTTGAACTGGGTTCTCCTCTCTTTTTTTAGGTTATAAACAGGAGAATCAAGTTACAATAATTTAACACGATCATAGGGGTTAGATTCAAAGGAAATTATGCAATAGGTTCTCTACTAATTACAGTCAAACTAGGCAAAACATATCATACACTTTAGTTTAACTAAAGTAACCTGTCAAAACCCATAGATTTAGAAGCAACACCAGAAAACCGGGTGGATCAAAAGGAGCAGTACATTTTTAACATGAATAAAAAACCACATGCTAGAAAAGAAAACCGGAAAAAAAAATCAGAAGCTGGTGCACCAATCGAGAGTAAATCCACACCCCATGGAATCTCAAAAGAAACAAACAGTTGACATCACCATAGGAGCCGCAACCTTCCACACATCAAAAAACCATTGCATCCATGTCACTTGAGAAAGGGAGAATAAGACCAAATACTAGGGGAAACCAAGCACTAAACTTAAAAGAGGTCCTAATTACCCCAACACCCCATTCACCCCTACAGTTTTACTGATTACCCAACAAAAGAGCCCAAAATGTCTCAAGCCCCCACCCCCCGAGACCCTACCACCCTACCTATCCCTCCCCTATGGACATTTACGGCTAACTTAGTACAAGTTAGTCCGAAGATATGTACATCCTTGTCTATGAGAGTATACATATGTAGCTTGTGTAAAACATGGATGATTTCCTTTTAAGTTTCATGCCATATACCCACATATTTATTTTATGCACACATGTGTCTGCTGCTATCATGAAGTTTACTTTGGAATCATATGCCAATTTTCATGGCTAAGTTAAATTAGAATCATAAGTTACATAGTGATTGATTAAGTTTTAATGGGGCACTTAGAGGTTTCAGCACTTCAAAGTATAATGAAAGCCCTCAAAAGTTTAAGAAATGAATTTTTTAGGTTAAGATTAACGTGTCTTCTATTTTGGAGAAATTTCAGATTTGGTTACTCGAGCTAGATTCAGTTTAGTATAATTTGACATTTGAAGTTTAAGGTAACATACTTGGTTCTGTTGTTTCTGTTGAGACTTGAGACCAACAATATTGATGCAATTTCAATGAGAGAGAAGTGGTAGTCTTCGGAATTACTCGGTCAAAGGTTTAGTTTGTTGCATGAATCTTTCTGGTAATTCCTTCTTCTTCACAAGAGTGTATCTTCCCATGGTCTTTGTGGATTTATGAGTAGCAAGCTCTAGTGAAAAAGGAGTCCTTATAAGCTATGTTGATTTGATGAAGGATATGTTTGAACGAGCTACTACTAACGTGAGAACAATAAAATGGACTTCACCAATGCTTTGATTTTAGAAGCTTATGGTTATGCGTTGGTAATGGAGAACCTCTCTAATCGTATTTAGGATGATGTTCGTCGTTTTATTTTATTTGCGGATGATCTAATTTACTTTGATGAGGCTAGAGTAGGAGTGAGTTAAGTTAAAGTTATGGGGAGTACTTTAAAATTCAAAGGTTTTGGATTAAGCAGGAGATGATATTCAATTTTAGTAAAACTAGGAGGCACTCAGGAAGATATTAAAATGGATCGGCACAAGGAGGGAGAGATTAACGAGGAGGATGCGCACAAGGAGGGAGAGGTTGACGAGCTTGTTGCCTGCATGATTTAGAGCAGTCCGTTAAAGTAGAGATTGGCTTTTGGGTGCTTTGTGATTTTGTTATTTTTCTCAAATTGCAAGCAAAGCTTTATAGGATGGCAGTGAGGCTAGTGACGTTGTAAGAAGAAGTTGATTTGTGACAAGTTTATTGGGAAAACGATTTAGAGGTATAAGTTGTGTGAAAGTACTTGATTGCTAAGGATTTGTAAGAAAACATGTGCCCCGTACCAGTCCTATGCTTTGATTGAGGAAAATGAAAGCAAAGGATTCATTTAGCCGAACTAACGATGTGGGACGAAGGCCTAGATGACGATGATGACTCGAAAACACTGTCCACGAGTTCAATGCAATCTCATACTTCTCTCTATACCTTGCTGGTGCTTTTTACGTCAACCTAATGTACACCAATTGAAATGACAAATGAATGAGTGCAATCTAATGAGTGCAATTACAAGAAAAAGAAGAGGTAAAAAAAAAAAAAAAAAAACCCACCGTGAGCTCGAAGTATTCAATTCGGTAGAATAAGATATCGCACACGTATGAAAAAAGATTATTTTGCCATTGCAAATGATTTTACATGCACATGCTTTTGTTTGAACTGCCATTATGAGCTATGATATGTCATGCTTGACGATGAATGTTGAATGCCATTCTTTTGCTTGCAGCAAGATGTGTCCCTTATGCAGGCACACATTGATTTAGAGGTCAACCAAGTTGGTTTTGGCGTCATTATGCATATCTCACTTGTCAATTATAACGGCCCCAGAGGAAGAGTTAACGTTTAGAACTGATCTCAGCCAGTGGTAGACACCTCATTCCGGAAAGATTTGTGCAACAAACTAAACCTTGTTGCATGAATCTTTCCAGTAATTCCTTCTGCTTCCCAATATGTTTAAGCTAGCATCAATTAAGGAGCATTTTATGGGACATTAGGATTGAATGCTAATTTGGAAAACTTGGTTTTAGTGATACATCCCGCAGAAGATAAAAGTGGTATTAGAATATTCTACACACTGATGTGTGACTACACATGACAAGCATGCATTATAATCTACTCTGCGTATTATTTACACAATTTGCAATCTAATTATGTGATTTTTTGTTTAATTACTCCTATTTATACTATCACAAAACGAATGTTCGTTAGTTAGTTATATGAAATCTTTAGCATCAAGCATATATGAGAGAAACAAAGAAAATGTCTTGAAATAGTCATGCCTTGATGTATGCATCGTTCAGTTAGGCAATAAAGACCGAAGCAATCCTAACATTTCTATTCTCGAGAATATAAGCCGATGTAGGAGAATATAAGTCGATGTAGGAAGCATCAATGGTTAATAATTAACAGCCTAAAGTTTTACCAAGTATGTTAACATGTTAATCTATATGAGCAGATTTTAAATATGGTCGAGTGCATGTAAGTTGCTTTTAATGCGACATTAGTGCTGTTAAGGCAATCTGAGACGTGTATATGATGTCAAGTGTCTTCTGAAGTTGGTTAATATTGGGAAAATTAGGAAATGAGGGGTTTTGGGGTAAATTTTTTATAAAATGTGGGTTTGTTTTGAAAACTTAAGAAAATATGGGTCTACTTTTTATAATTTATGAACAAGGGTAGAGGTTAAGAAAATATGGGTTTTTTTCAACTCCTTTAAATTGCTCTACCCAAAGTACCCTCCCCATCTTCCCCTCCAAATTACATTTGACAATCTACAATACATACATGCCCCATAGCCCCTCACCCTCCCACCCCTATCCTTCCCACCCCCACCCCATGCGCCACCCTACCCCCACCCACCCATCCACCAAGTCCCATGTTAGATTTACATTACTGTATGGGGCTACTTTGTTGGTCAAATGGCTACTACCCCAATCAGAGCCTTCAAATAATACTTAGCTACCTTCCCTACATCTATCTTGAGGTTAAAGGAATAAAACACTTTTCTCCTTCAAAGTAAATAATCCATACCCAATTCCGGCTTTGCACATGTTGATGATGCTCATAAAAATAATTTACTACCAAGCAGATGCAAGTGTATTTAAATGCAACTTCTTGTTGCCCATCATCTGTTATCAATCGCAAAAAAACCTAACTATAAATGCTTAATACAAAACAGAGAAACAATATAACATCAAACTCGTTGCCGTCTAATAAGTATAAAATCTGAAAGTAAACAAAACAAAAACATGATAGGAAGAAGAATAGCCACAGGAATCAAGGTCCATACAACAACATTAGTTTGTTGTCCAGTAGACTAAATGGGAGCGGAGGGGCTGTAATGGTGGTTTTTAGCACTCAGTATTGAGCTTTAGGCCATCCCCTGATTACGGATTTAGAGTATTCAGCTTTGCTTGGACATTGCTAGCTGCATCACAAACCACTCTAGCACCATATTTGTTCAACTAAAGGCCAACATGGCACGCAACCAATCAAGTAGCCTTTATTCTATTCGCTTATGTTGCTTTTGTAGCCAAAAAGAACATGGCATCACTCAGATAAAGGATATGCATGGCTGATTTTGAGCAAGTTAGAGAACAAGAAACAATGCTAGTTCAGGCACTTAGACACTTGATGACATTTAGTGTATCTTGCTTATGGTAGCTAAAAAATTATTATTAATCGTGTGCTATGATTAAGTTATTTCGTTTCTTGACATCTTTCTTACTTTGTAACATATGTTAATCCTGATAATGATGAGGATGATTTTAAATTGGAATGAAAGGGAACTTGACTAAGAGAAGTGATCAGGCTGCAATGCCTGTGTTCTGTTTAGATTTCCAAGTGGTGCTTGTGAGGTTGGTTGTTTGATGAGGAAAATAACCATTATAATGTTGCACCTAGAGACCAACGGTATTCAAGAACAAAAGACAGTTATGAATGGCTCAAGCTTGACATAAGTCTTTTTTTGCAAGAATGCAAGTATAGATATGCAAAGATGGTTGTGAGTTTATGCAGCTATTCAAGTCGTTTCTAATCTTGCAACTAATAAAATCAAAACTTTGCCTAAGGGAAGGGCTTATATCATAGCACAATTGGATGTAGATATGCCTGGTAAAAACATGGTGCCATTTTGCAGTGACGAAAACAGTACTTCCTGCCGTATCCTATACACGTGATGCCATTATGGTGTAGCATGAATTTTAGTACCATTGACAGTGACGCTAGCCCACTTTGCAAAGGACGAGCTTTAAGAACTCCAAAACCACGTCTTCATTCGCAAATAGGGCAAAGTATCTATTAAATTAGGTGCACGAGAAGAAAGGACTTGAATATTTGCATAAAATGGCAAGCATCTCTGCATATCAGGACTTGCACTGTTGCAGAAATTGACTTGTGTCCAAGTAAACTTACCAACCCTATTAGCTTTTTTTTTGGGTGTGTGTTTGTTGTCCTACGGCAGATTCAAGCGTGCTCTAATATAAGCTATTCTATTTGGCAAAGTTTCTATTCCATTGGTTGTAAGAGAAGAAATGACTTGATTATCTGAAAAAAAACGGACAAGCACTTTCACACAACCATACTTGTAGTCTTGCAGAAAATGACTTGCATCAAAGTAAACCATGTTTATACCCTATATGTTTAATAACAAGCGCGCTGCGTTTTGTGTTTGTTGTCCTACGGGAGAATCAACTTCCTAAGAAAATTTGGACCGATGATGTGACTACTAAACTTGATCGAATGTGGATTGGTCTGATGTCACTGAAGAGGAGGGCGTAAACTTTAATATAGCTCCAGTGGAGCTGTGACTAGAAAAAAGTACTTTACATATTAAAGGGTGTCCACAACACAGAGAAATGAACACACAAAACACACCTTAAGCTAGCTCGGAATTATTAACGCGTGTGAAAATGTGTGATTCTATGGCCCCCTTTCCTTACTCAGCTACGAAACGACCTTGCTTGGGTTTACATTTAGATAACTATGACAAAGAAAAGGCATACTGAAACAACCTTACATTCGTATGATGCTTCTTTTGCTGTCAGGTAATGTGTAACCTCTCAAGTTAAGGAGATACAACTGGATCTCTAGAACAAGCTGGACTTCAAAGCATGCAGATTCTGATCTGCCCACTTTAGCCCAGGTGAGTTACAGATGAATCCAGGTTTTGTGCATGGGTACCATGAAGAGTTGCCCATGTATAATCAGAAAAATTAAAGGAACATAATCTTGAACCCAGGTAGTTCATCATGTCACTAATAGATTTTGCGTTCGAATGAAGGAAACGCTACTCATTTGGGGTGACAAAGACAGTGTCTTCCCTCTGCCACTGGCATATCAGTTGCAGTAGTATAGTAATGTAAATCTACTGTGGGACTTGGGGGGTTGGTGGATGGGTGGGTAGGGGTAGGGTGGTGCATGGGGTGGGGTGGGAAGGATAGGGGTGGGAGGGTGAGGGGCTGTGGGGCATGTATGTATTGTAGATTGTCAAATGTGATTTGGAGGGGAAGATGGGGGAGGGTACTTTGGGTAGAGCAATTTAAAGGAGTTGAAAAAACCCATCTTCTCTTAACCTCTACACTTGTTCATAAATTATAAAAAATAGACCCATCTTGCATGCCGTAGAAATGTATTTGATTCATTTCCCGTCCTGTCAATATAAGCTTATTTGGCAACTCACGCGACGCAGAGATTTTGAGTACAAATCCTTGCACGTGACGGTTACTTGGAATTTGCCCTCTTTCATAAACCTTCGCATCGTCACGACCATGATAGCATAACTCTAGATTTAGGTGGTTGAGAGACACTAATGGCAGATTTCATTTTTGCCAGGGACATGATATATATATATTCTTGAGCCAGCCGATCTTCCATCCGATACATTGGTGGACCTGTTTGGTTGGCCATAATCCTTTTTCGTGTGTAGTCAGTATTGCTATCAACTTGCCCAATACACCTGTTATGTGGTTTGATCATCCAGTGTCGTTGTTCATATCATGTAGTCGGAATTATCCCTCTGTTTGCTCCTCTAACAAAACTGGTACAGACCTACCAATTTACGCGACTATGGGGAAACCAACATCTTCTTGAGTTTCCATAAATACAACCTCTTTCCATCGAATTATCTTAATATCTGTCTTTTCGATAAATTGGTCTTCGACATTTGATATATATGCTCCCCATTCGACCTTCACCTCGGTGGTTATAAGTGTTGGAAACGTCGGGTCTACCAACACGGTATTACCTTCATCGAACGTCGGTTTCGGCAATCGTCCATCTTTAGTACAGCCGAACTATATTAGCTTACGTTCCATGATCATTCGGACTCCTTACTTTGTATATTTTACCGTTATATGTACTATGTGTATAAAATCATTGCAAATCTCAATATGGGTATGCATGATCACGACAGTCGCGTTGTATAATGTAATGCATAGTTTTTTGATAATTTGATATATGCAGATGCTAAATGGGTAGCGTGAATGAGTTATACTGCTACTGCCACTGGGGGGGGGGGGGTGTTCGACACAACGTTGCTGGTCGAATTGTCGTAGAGGGAGGAAACAGCCAGCTGCTATATGTGGATGAAAGCACATTGTACGATCAATTTGTAGCCGAGGCCTGTGATGCGTGCTCTATTGATTCACGCAACAAGTCATTTGTGTTTTGCACAAATGAAGAGACGGGGCAGATGGTGTCGTTGCAAAACCAGCGGTCTTTGACTCTAACGTTGCATTTACATTCAGGAGCCAAAATCCATGTTTTCATCGCCGATGGGATGCCGAATGAGGGACAATTAGCCGATGCGATGTACTGACTTTAATGCTGGGTTTTTTTTCTTCCTTTCCCTGGTATGGTTGAGGATGTTGCTAACACCTAAATTCATTTTTGTAGGGTGTCAAATCATTGCTCACATTCAGGGCCTCCTGTCCACTGTGCGGGTGAAGCAGCTCATCTTCACGATCCTAGTCATATTGGCCCACTTCCCAACATGCTTGTCGTTAGTCCACTGAAGCACGTTTCGGCCTCATCGATACATGAAGTTCGCGGTACCAACAGCGATAGGGAGACAAGTCCAGCCCCCTCCGGTCATGATCATGTGGTTAACGATGCTGCAATGGAACTACGTTCAGCCTGCTTCGAACATCCGTCTCTTCCAATATATGATCCGCCCGAAAATCATGTCATAGATGGTACGATTATTGCTTCGCATGTTGACGACATTCATTTTCAGAAAGGAAGCATATTCCAGGATACTAAAGCATTTCGGCGGTGCCTGTACTTCCTTACGCTGAACAAGAAATTCAACTGCAGATGGAAGGACAACAACAAGGGTTATCTAAAGGTAATATGCAGCATTAAGGGATGTACATGGTATCTAACTGCCGCGTGCGACGGTGAATCAACGTACGTTAGAGTAATAACGTACACGGCGACTCACACGCACAACATGGGTGATGATGCTAGTTACGTCCCCGTTGTGAAGGCAAAGTATCTTGGGGAGAAGTTTAAAAGGAAGATCGTTGAGAGCCCTGATTTCAGCCCTAACAAGATTCGAACCATCTTCCACGAAGATCACAAGGTTCGTATGTCTTACAATCAGGCTTGGAGCGTGAAAGAGTGGGCTAAGGCTAGCATTGAGGGCGGTGTTCCAGCCCAAGGTTATGCATACGTTCCATGGTTATGTGAACGCCTGACTGCTGCAATTCCTGGGACACGTGCAACGTACCGGACAGCAACTGAAGACAATCATCGGTTCAATCAATTGTTCGTAACTTATGGTACGTCCATAGCCGGTTTCCATACTGCATGCAGGCCGTTGATTTTCATGGACTCCTGCTTTCTCAAGAACTTCTATAAGGGTTGCGTTTTCTCTGCTTGTGCTTTGGACTCAAACAACGGGTTGTATCCATTGGCATATTCCATAGCATCCGCCGAGAACGATGTTGAAAATTTTGACACTCATTATAATATCGTACATTCTTAATGTTAAAGAATTATTGAGGCAGTCTCATTCCCATGATTAATTTTTCTATGGCGTATTCCATAGGCCATAGCTGCCAAAAAAATATATTTTTATATATTATGTGGTCGAACAACAAAAACAAGGTTTTATTAGACAACTATTGATATACTTAGCATTAACAATATATGGCATATGTGTTTCAAACGAGTAGTTCAAATATGGAAAATGAATGTTATTTCAAATATAGTCAAATATACTAATGAAAAATATAAAATATGCATTGATATAAAAATGAATTCGCATAAATAATTACGTGCCCTATCATTTGAACTTTTCATAATTAGGAAAAATATTTTGTTACAGTTGTCATATGTTATAGATGTTTATATTTGGCGTAGATATATGGGTATGGACATGTGTGCTTGTGTTTATGTATCCATATTAATATGTATAATCTGTATTTTTTTATTTAAATATAGGTTGTAAACTCAAATTTATGTAAATCTCATATAGAATAGATTAACCGCGATATATGAAAAAAATTGATTAACTTTGATAAAACAATGAGAGAACAAGAAATTCCACGATTTGTCAACTTAAAAATAAAGATTACCCATAGTAAATTGCAAAAACTCTTGCTAAAATCATGTTATCCAAAAAATTGCTAACTAATTAGGAATTTAAATACAACGGGGTCTTTTCGTCTATAGTAATGTCTTTTTCATCATAGATTTTCTTAGATTAATATGCAATTATGAGTTATACAATCCCATAAGTTATATCAATAGAATCGTACGGGAAGTCAATATTGTTCACTGATATCTTCATCACTTCACAGTTCACACCACTATCACCACTATTACCCTCACACTACCACTGGTCCACCACTATACGGCTACACCCGCCACCATCGCCAGTCAGCACCACACATCCACCTTCACCACACTGGTGCCACTAACACCCGCCATAGTCACCACAACTACCACTACAGTATGTTACATTACCACCATTATTATCACTATCACCACCACTTAGACTACCATCGTCGTTGTCGCCTCCGCACCATGTTCTCACCACCGTCTTTGCTATCAACACTATCACTACTGTCACCAACGCTACCACCAGTGACTCTTTAATACCACCACCAGCGCTGTCGCCACCACTACCATATCCATCGCTAGACTGTCCACCACGACCACCACTACATCACCATTGTCACCAATACTGCCACCAGGCACGTTCGAATAGCGCCAACTTCTATTACTATCACTAGATCGCGCCAACACCACCAATATTGATGTGACACCATCACCACAACCGCTAACGAAAACTGCTACCACCATCATCACGTCTCACCAACACTAGCGACGCTTCAATAACAAAATCACCACTACCACGTTGCCATCATTAGACTGCCCACAATTGCCGCCATCACTGTCGCTGTTACCGCCGCCATCACTATTGTCACCAGCACCTGAATTAATGACACTTTAATAACACGACGACTGCTAACATTGCAGTTTGTTATCCCACCACTTAATGCCACTCCACGCTGATCACTTTCACCAAAGTGCCGATATAACTTACATTGTTGTTACAACTCGCATGTCACTGCTAATGTGTGTCCAACTATCCATAGATAACACGAAAATATACTCATATAATTATACTCCGATCTCACTAACACTATCATTTTTAGTCGTGGAATTTAATTATAGTATAATAATAAGGTAAATAGATGCAACATGACACTACACAAGGAGATTGGGAAACCATTCAAGTATTAGTATAGTTTACTGCCATTATTAAAGTTTATAAGGGACTAAAATTTTGAAACAAAGAATTTCATGATTAACTAAAGTCAAATTAAAAGTAAATTAGATAATTTTCGATATAACCATTAAATTTAATTTGCCTTGAAAATTAAAACTTTTTGGGTGCCATTATATTCTAAAGCCCACTTTTCCTACCTATGCACCTCACTCCCACCCTAGCATTCTTAGCAAAAATTTCGTTGGCCAAACAGTAGTCTACTAGAGTAGATTCTGACTATTTGAACCAAAGCACATATATGATATATGAACTCTAGTAGAAAAAACAAAGTTGCCTAAGTCAGACTTAGGTTCCCAAATCCCAACAACAAAAGAATTGACTCACACGCCAAATCACACTCCATACCGCCAAATCACACCCCCATACCGCCACTGCTTTGCTTTCTTCTTCACTCTTCTGTATCCAACTTCCCACAAACAACTTGCTTTCTGCTTCACTCTTCTATATCCAACTTCCCACAAACAACATACAGAGGAAAATCTAGCGAATGCCCAAAGAATGAGAAACATATAAAAGCAATACTACAAGAAAATCACAGCACAAAGATAATATTGGTTTCGATTATTCCTTTCCTACAATCAAGCATATATTTCCATATGTTGCTCATAATCTTTTATTCTCTTAGGATAGACAGTATGTCTTCATCTTCATTTTCTACATTCAAGTGTATAATTCCATAAGAAACTCATAGTCTTCTCTCTTAGGATAGTAAGTCTTCGTCTTCCTTTTCTACATTCAAGCATATATTTCCATAAGAAACTCATAATCTTTTCTCTTTAAGGGTAGACAGTATGTCTTCATCTCGATCAATGAAGGGTAAAGGCAAGGCTGTCTTGCGTCCCTTATATATGTAATCAAGATGGGGGTTTTGATGATTCACCACTGTGGAACCACGTCAAAGTCACTGGTGGTGGAGCTGGTGGAGGTGGCAATAGGCACTGGATGTGCAATTACTACAACAAGAAGGTCACGGGTTCATACTCAAAGGTGAAGGGCCATCTGTTGGCCATCCCTCTTTGTGGAGTTACTGCATGCAACAATTTGAGTGCAGAGATCATGAAAGCAATAAAGGAAGAGCATGATGACGCCGAAAGAAGAAAGCACATACGTATTTTGGAAGCAAGAAAACATGCCAATTACCTCACATTACCTGATGGATCAGATTTGTTACAAAACAAAAAACAGAAGGCAAGTGGCCCTCTAGAGAAAGCCTTTAACGTGGTGGAAAGAAGTATTGCCGATAAGAGAGCATCCCGCATGTTTTATGCTTCTGCTTTGTCATTCAACCTAGCTAGATTTTACACTTCAGGAAATAGTCTCAGACACTTGCTAATAGCAACATCGCAAGCTACTCTCCACCATCTTATGACAGGCTTTGCACTACTTTGCTTGCATAAGAGAAAGCACACATATTTCGCAAGTTGCAGCCCATAAAAGATACGTGGAAGAAGAAGGGAACACCATTGTGCTCTGATGGTTGGTCGGATAGACAAAGGAGGCCTCTCATAAATATGATGGCTGCGAATGCTGGAGGAGCTATGTTTCATAGTGCAGTTGATGCAAGCGGAAATATTAAGGATGCAAACTACGTACTAAGCTTATTTTTCCCTGTGATAGAGGATATTGGAGAAGAAAATATTGTTCAAATTCTCACTAACAATGGAAGCAACTTCAAAGCTGCTGGGCAGACGATTGAGGAGATGTATCCCAGAATTTTTTGGACACCATGTGTTGTCCATAGTCTGAATTTAGCGATTAAGAGCATGTGCGATCCTTCAAAAAAATCACCTCAATATTCTGAGTGTAAATGGATAGCTGAGCTCGTTAATGATGTCCAAAGCATAAGAAACTTTATTGTTAACCACGGTATGGCACTATCAATTTTCAATCGCTACTCAGATTTAAGTTTGCAAAAGGCAGCTGAAACAAGATTTGCTTCAAGTATTGTCATGGCAAGACGTTTGAGAGATGTGAAGCTAGCATTAGAGAATATGGTTATGGATTCTAGTTGGAAGACCTATCGAGGCGATGGAAAAAGCCCAACAGAAATTAAAGCCCAAGAAGTGAAGCAATGCATTGTCAATGATACTTGGTGGGATAAGCTAGAGTTCTTCTTGAGCTTTATAGAGCCATTAATGGACATGTTAAAGGCTGCCGATACCGATGCACCAATGCTTCATCTAATCTATGACATGTGGGATACAATGATCGAGAAGGTGAAGTTGATAATCTTTGAACACGGTTGTAAGAACATAATCACAGGTAAATCAAAATTTTTTGATGTCATCCACAATGTTTTGGAGGCTAGATGGAACAAAAGCAACACTATGTTGCACTCTATGGCACATTCCTTGGTTCCAAAGTATTACAGTGTTGTGTGGCTTGAAGGAGGAACTAACAGAAATGAGAGAATATCCCCTCACGAAGATCAAGATGTGTCAATGAATAGGATGAAATGCTTCAAGCGGCTTTTCCCAAATCAAGAAGATATTCAGAAAGTTTGTGTCGAGTATGGTGCATTTTCAAGTGGCTCTGGCTATTTCAACCAAGCTCATGTAATTGAGGCAAGAATGTACGAAGAACCGATATCGTGGTGGGCTAATCATGGTTCTTCCACACCATTGTTGCGAGATTTGGCGTTCAAGCTACTCTCACAGCCCGCATCATCGTCCTGCTGTGAGAGAAATTGGAGCACATATTCTGTGATTCAAAGTATCAAAAGGAACAAATTGGCAACCATCAGAGCTGAGGATTTGGTATTTGTATTGTGCAATTTTCGACTTATGGCTAGGAAAAAGAAGGCAAACACTGAGGGAGCTACAAAGTATTGGGACCTATGTAAGTTCTTTGGTTAAATTCTTTTGTCTATGTAGAAGACTCAACATTGATCAAGCATTTGTTAAGAGTATACTGAAATTTTACATGGTTGCAATCTTTTGTAGGTGGAGACAAGTTTTGATGGACAGGCGTTGACTGAGTTAGCACAACTATCCCTACATGCATCAGAGATTGAAGCGGTCACCTTTGATGACAATGTGGAGAAACAACCAGTAGAAGTTGATGAACTTGGAGGCGCTCAAAATCTAGATGTTGATCACAGTGGGGATGAAATGGAGTAGGCTACTCACTGCTGCAAGTGTGCAACAAGAGTTAGCAGCAGCCAGCAGGTTTTATCATTTTTTTGTATGTGATACTGATACCTGATAAGTGAAGAACTGAAGATTGATAATCTTTTGTGTGTTATAAGTTTATAACTTATATCTTTTGTGTCCATATGACTATCTATGTTCAATATCTGATCTTCCACTTAAACTTTTGTAACTCTGAAGACTGAAATGATGATATTTAATAGATGCCTTCATTGCCTTGGTGAGTTGGTCTTTATGACTTTTTTATCTTTTAATAAACTCAGCATTCTAATTTCTAAGATAACTCTGACACTCTGTGTAAGCTGGAGATTTGTCATTCTATTCCTAGTATTATTATGTTCATCTTTGATTTGGTAATGCTCACTGCTCGGCAAGTTCCAAGTTCAAAAGCTTGAGAGTTAAAATTGGTCAAGTGACTCAAGTCAATTACTCAATTCTATGGTGCAAGAAGGTGCATATGAGTATATGACTGTAAGGTTTGTCCTCTTCACTCTTCAGTTTAGTAGCTTAAACTTAAAGCCTTAAAGTATCTAATTCTAATCAACATGAAAACATACAGGCTACAACTCAACTGCTCAAGATGAAGATCATTGGCTGCCAAGAGGAAACAGGTACTTCGCCACCCTCTCTAATAGTCCAATCTAATACATATCTTGATGCTCTACCTCACATTTCTAGCATTCTATTCAGAATATTTATGTATAGTAATTAGTTATAAATGGTGTTTACTAATTAGCAGCGCACTACCGTAGGAATATAAAAGTAATATATATATATATATATATATATATATATATATATATATATATATATATATATATATATATATAATTCAAGATTCAAGCACGCTTTCAGCTTTCATTCACGTAAGTTTATTTCTTTAAACTTGTTCAAAATTCTGGGGTGAAAACGCTCAATGGTGAAACACATTCTATGAATTGAAAAGGAATTTTTCTAAGTCTAATATGACTAAAAACATCCTAATAATGTTTTGATTAGAAATCATATGGCATTTACTCGGGAAAGAGAGACTCTTTTATAAAATTTGTTTTGAAAAATGATTATGCTTACCACAGGTTTACCTAGATCTAAATCAATTATGCTTCTAAACGAATTGCCAGAGTCTTCTTTATGGGTTTAAAATAATAGTGGGAGCGAGTCATTCAGGGTTATTGCCGAGTGATGGCGTTGAAAGCCCGCAGACTAACGCATGCCCTGAGTTTTTATAACCTTGAAAAGAAAACTTTGGAAGTTCGACTAGCATCCTGAGATTTAATCTAGCCAAGGCCTACCAGGCATCCTGAAGTTTTGAAAAATTAGATTTTCACTAAAGACTCTCTCTCTCTCTCTCTCTCTAACAGTTTTTGCCATATCCTTTCTGAATCTTTTCAGTATTCCGCTGTGTTTTTTATCTGTATTATGCTTCATCCACTATGGATCACGGTCCAACCGGGGACTCACGGATACCAGACGTCACTATGCCTCTGGCAGATCCGCAAGGATTGACGATTGGTTTAACGAAGTGATTTTCTACCGGCCAAACCCCCTCCCATTTTGGTATCAGAGCCATAAATCCTTGGCTTTGAAGAATTGTTCACTTAGTAAAGGAGAATGTTAAGTAACCAAAGAGCAAGTAACCCCTTCTTATCAATTATCATGAGCAATTTACCTGTTAATCGTCCAGCAAATCCTACATTTTATTCTGCTTTTACTGAAGAGAATGAAGAATATGCTGTAGATATTAGACAGTTTAATGTTTTTTATTCAGCAATAGATTATGTAAATACTATATACAACAGCCTTAGATATTTTCTAGACTCAGGCAGACATACCATTATCTTAGATCCCCTAAAATCTTATCTAGATTATACTGCTCAGTTAGATCAGTTTACTAATAGAATGAATGATTATTTAGAGAGAATGTTAAGACATTATATAGCTCTTAAAGATAGATCAAACAATAGCAGATACTTTACTAGGTATGCAGAACATATTTCTAGAATATCTGTAAACGCAACACCTCTCAGTAGAAATAATAATGAACCACAATAATTTTATAAATAGATTAAGAAATAGATCTAGCACTTCCAGACATAGGGAACACATTTATACCAGCATTACTGAAGAACGTTTTGAAGCAAATTACGTAGAATATCGCAAACTTTTTGTAGCTCTAAAAGTTATAGATGATACCAATCACACTATTAGATACCGTATTTCTGATAGCACCTTATCTTTAAAATACAATCCTTTAAGAACTTATCTTAGTACCTTCATAAATCTGTCAACAATAACAATAGGTATAAATCCTTACTTAAAACACTTAATAGATTTCTATATATATTTCCAAGACAGCAAAAACAATAACTTTTATAGTAATGAATATACTAGACTTAGAATCACTAGACCTAATTTTGATAGATTCAGAGCAATAATCGAACGACATGAAGCTACAGCTTTAGAAAATATAACAAACCACATAAATTTTCTACAATTTGCCACTAGAATATCTACATATCCTTTTTTCCATTTTATTACTATATTTGTTTGGTTTGCAGTATAAGACTGCTCCCCATCCGTCTTTGCATCCATCTGTCTGGACTATAAGATAGTCTGTATCTAAGGGTAGATATAGGTCTGGTAACTGTTTAACTCTATCTTTTATAGTTCTAATGAGTCTGATATCTTCTATATTAAAATGTCTTTGCCCATTTTTTCTAGTTTTGTTGTATAGAGGACCTATTAGTTTGCTAAGATCTTTGAAATAAATCCTAGCTTGATTGACTAATCCTAAAAAGGCTTGGATTTGTTTTAAACCTTCTAATTTGTCTGGAAAATCTAAGATCTTTTTGGCAATGTGTTCTTGTAGTTTAATTTTGCCATTTCCTATTTCCATTCCTAAGAATTTTATGCTAGTTTTAAATAATTCTACTTTCTTCTTGCTAAGAATTAACCCGTGTTTGTTAAAAAGTTTAAAGACTAAATCTAGATGAGACAGATGCTCATGTTCATTTTTACTACAGACTAGAATGTCATCAATGTATACTAAAATAAAGTCATTATAAGGTCTAAAAATATCATCCATTTTGCGTTGGAAGATACTTGGTGCTGTCTTAAGACCAAAAGGCATGACTAACCATTCATATAAGCCTTCTGGTGTAGTAAAAGCTGTCCATTTAATGTCTTCAGGCCACATTTTAATTTGATAAAAGCCTGATTTACAATCAAATTTGCTAAAAATCTTTTTGCCTTGAATTTTACTTAAAAGGAAGGTCTTGTTTGGAATATTATAACTATCGTCTTTTATATTATCATTAAGTCTTTTGTAGTTTATTACCATTCTACTTTTACCTCTTAGTATTTCTGCGTGATTTCTAACTATGAAAGCTGCAGATCTATGAGGGCTATTGCTGGGTCTAATTACTTTTAATTCTGTTAGATCTTTAATGTGCATTTTAAATTCATCTGTATCTAATTTACTTGCTTCTATATTGGCAGTCTTAACAATATAATCTGGATTTATAATGTCAAGTTTAGTAGTTTATCTACTTGCCATTCTTGTCCTGAATTTTCTAAAGGGTCTACTCTATACGGTGGTAAAAGTCTAATTCCTCTATTTATAATAAATTTTGCAGTGTCATCTATGGTTAATTTATATCCTACTTGACTGTTTTGCGTTAATTTCCCTATAAATGTAGTGCAAATTAAAAGGTTTTTGCCTTGTTGAAAGTCTTCATAACCTTTAGTCATTATCTTTATTTTAATATTTTTTGCAAAATCTCTGGTATTTATACAGAAATCTGGTGCGCAATAAAATATGCCACCATTGTTGTTCATATCTACTTCTATGGCTCCTATTATGGCTTGTTCACTAGAAAATCTATCGTCTATTATTGCTAAAAATACTTTAGCTCCTGTATCTCTTCTAGTTAAACCTTTTACTCCTATAACAATTAAGCCTATCTGTTCTAAAGAGACTATAGGTACTGAAGGTGTTCTAAAAAGTCTAAGAGCTCTGTTTTGTAATGTATTTTCATTATGTCTTCTGGTTTCAGTGGCTAAAACTTCTGTTCTAGTTCTATCTTCTATATTTCCTCTTCCTAAAATATGACTATTGTGACTTGTCATAGACTAAAAATTTTAAATTGTCTGATATTTTGAACCAAAATGGGGAGGGGGTTTGGCCGGAAAACAAACTCACTTCATTAAACCAATCGTCAATCCTTTCGGACCTGCCAGAGGCATAGTGACGTCTGGTATCCGTGAGTCCCCGGTTGGACCGTGATCCATAGTGGATGAAGCATAATATAGATAAAAACACAGTGGAATACTGAAAGGATTCAGAAAAGATAGGGCAAAAACTTAGAGAGAGAGAGAGAGAGAGAGAGTCTTTAGTGAAAATCTAATTTTTCAAAACTTCAGGATGCCTGGTAGGCCTTGGCTAGATTAAATCTCAGGATGCTAGTCGAACTTCCAAAGTTTTCTTTTCAAGGTTATAAAAACTCAGGGCATGCGTTAGTCTGCGGGCTTTCAACGCCATCATTCGGCAATAACCCTGAATGACTCGCTCCCACTATTATTTCAAACCCACAAAGAAGACTCTGGTAATTCGTTTAGAAGCATAATTGATTTAGATCTAGGTAAACCTGTGGTAAGCATAATCATTTTTCAAAACAAATTTTATAAAAGAGTCTCTCTTTCCCGAGTAAATGCCATATGATTTCTAATCAAAACATTATTAAGATGTTTTTAGTCATATTAGACTTAGAATAGTTCTCTTTCAATTCATAGAATGTGTTTCACCATTGAGCGTTTTCACCCCAGAATTATGAACAAGTTTAAAGAAATAAACTTACTTGAATGAAAGCTAACTGCGTGTTTGAATCTTGAATTGTAAAGATTATGGAGAGAGGGAAGATAGCATGTGAAGGAAGAGAAAGTTGAGAGAAGAGTTGCTTGATTGCAATTGAAAATTTCGCATTTTAAAATCATCTGTATCTAGACTACTTGCTTCTATATTGGCTGTCTTAACAATATAATCAGGATTTATAATGTCAAGTTTACAAAATATCTGGTTTAAATCCCATCGTTTGATAGGATCTTCTCCTATAAAAGGGAGTCTGTCTATAGCTTTAAGAATGTCATATTTATTTGTAAAATAGTTTATTAAATTGTAGCTTATCTTGTCTAGGCTGTAAATGTCTAGGTCTATATTATCTTCTATTTCTTTTTCATCTTCTACTAATTCTTCTATTTTTAAACATTCATTTCCTATATCTATATTTGTTATACAACAATTTGTTTTTCCGTTACTACAGTCTTCACATATTTTATTTTAAACTTTTTTTCCATTACTACAGTTTTCACATATTTTATTTTTGCCTTTTATATTAACATATTCCCCACCACGCTTCTGAGCGTACTCTAATGGAGTGTCAATGTTAATGGGTGTATGTGTGACATTTTGTGCTAATTGGATAAAGTCTTTAGTAATTGTTAACGTATTATTGTCATTTATTAAAACAAATTTTCAAACAATCTTCAAAGTTTTGTAATTGTTCATAGCTTTAAATTTTCATATAACCTAAACCCTAAACCTGTGGTAAGCATAATCATTTTTCAAAACAAATTTTATAAAAGAGTCTCTCTTTCCCGAGTAAATGCCATATGATTTCTAATCAAAACATTATTAGGATGTTTTTAGTCATATTAGACTTAGAAAAAGTTCTTTTTCAATTCATAGAATGTGTTTCACCATTGAGCGTTTTCACCCCAGAATTTTAAACAAGTTTAAAGAAATAAACTTACTTGAATGAAAGCTAACTGCGTGCTTGAATCTTGAATCGCAAAGATTATGGAGAGAGGGAAGATAGCATGTGAAGGAAGAGAATGTTGAGAGAAGAGTTGCTTGATTGCAATTGAAATTTTCGCATGTCTTTACAAATGAATCTGCCTCCTATATTTATAGGCAGAAGAAAGCTAATCTACAGGAAAAGCTAATCTACATGATTCCTAAGACTTTACATCTGTACTATCGGACGAAAAAGCTTTAAGACTAAATTACAAAGTTACTTTATCATAAAGTCTTTATGAACAGTATCCTAATAGATGCTTTTAAGTAGGCTGTGCTGGCACTTCTACCGTCTTCACTTTGTCTTCGTCTGAAAAGTAGATGCTAGCTGTCTTCAAATAATGCTGTGCTGGCACTTCTACCGGCTTCACTTTGTCTTCGTTTGAAAAGAAGATGCTAGCTGTCGTTAATTAATGTAGTTTGTGTCTTCTCTTGTCTTCTTTGCGTCTTAAAAAAGAGATTCCTCTAACACAATAGCTGACTGTGAGAATTGTAATACTTTAATTAGACACCATAATATTTTAAAAACAAGACAAGACCATTTACTTCTAGAAAAATCACATTTCGACCTACAAATAGCCCAACTTAAAGCCCATATACAAGTTGTAGAATTAAATGCCAATGCCTGGAAACAGAGATACACTACCCTTCTTTCCACCAGAACCCAGTCATCAAAACCCAATACTTCGGGGAATAAAAGAGTATCTAGTCTGGATTCACAGGCTTCCAGTAAAGACAAATCAAGTCCTGTTACAGTTGGTAATTTACTTAAAATTACTGAAAATCCCTTGGGTTCAGGAGAAAGAATCCCTAGTCTAGCTTCACAGGCTGCTGGTAAAGACATCTCAAGTCCTGATATAGTTGGTGTTTTACTCAAAAACACTGAAAATCCTTTGAATATGGGAGAATATATTCCTAGTCCAGTTCTACAGGTAACTGGTAAAGACATATCAAATCCTGAGATCCCTGTCCATTTGGGTAAAATGGAATTACGAAGACTGAAGAGCAAGAAAGCCAAAAGACAAGCTCTGGCCATACAAAGTCAGGTAGCCAAAGTCCTAGCAGAGCTAGTCAACAAGACCCTAGCAAGCAAGACAGAAGCAACAACGAGCAATTTTGAAGACTCATTATTTCTATAATGAACAATTACAAAACTTATAACCTAGTTCAGTTATTATATATATGTATATGTATGTATGTATGTATATGTAAACGTAACACCTCCTAGTAGAAATAATAATGAACCACAATAATTTTATAAATAGATTAAGAAATAGATCTAGCACTTCCAGGCATAGGGAACCCATTTATACTAGCATTACTGAGGAACGTTTTGAAGCAAATTACGTAGAATATCGCAAACTTTTTGTAGCTCTAAGAGTTATAGATGATACCAAGATGCTCAAAGGCAGAGTCCTAGCTTTATCGCTACATCCCCGTACCCATCTCCAACTTTTGGACGGTGTCCACGTATCCTATAATTTCGAAAATAGGCAAGTTCGACACTCGGACACGTACCCGATCCGGACACCGACACTGAGTCCATGTAACATAGGTTGATACATCTCGGGCTTTCTTACTTTTGGTAAAGCTTTTCACCAAATCCGACAACCGGACAAAAGACAGATACTATTAATGCGGTGGACACTTTAATGTTATTACTCTGCATATGCCCCTTTTTTTTTCCTTTCCCTGTACAATGGACTAGTAAGCATATGACAAACTACTCCGAAGTCAAAAACTTTAGATCCTCAGGGGTCAAACTATTGCCAATGAAGGGGAAATGGGTTGGGTGAGCTGAGGCAATTACTCCACTCGTCCAAATGTTTATACGTTGTGGAATACAGATGACAGGCCCAGAGAGCAGTACTTCGCTACTCAGATCCCCAACAGACCCACTACTCAGGATAAACAAGTTTAATGGTGGAAAGAATAATGAATTGACCGATTTCTTAAAATATGTGCAAAGTCAAAGCTACCACTTATTTCGGGACGGAGGGAGTATCATTCAAAAAAGATACTTCTGCAATCAAAAATTTGACTAAGGATATGTTTACCTTGTAGTTCTCCAATGCAAACCGACGATCAGATGGAATGGATCCCTAGTTATATTTTCCAGTCAGAACTCCCGAGGCAAGTGGACTCCACGTGGTGAGGCCTATGTCGTAGTTGCTGTACAGCGGAACGTACTCAGCCTCAACCTGCAAAGAAAATATGGCGGCCATGAAGCACACAAAAAGAATTAGATACGTAGAGATAATTCAGCTCTTAGCTATAGCTGCTAAAACTGCAGATGTCATTGTACATAACAAAAGCATTGCAGTGACTAGTATTGCAAAAGCACCCGTATGAAAGCACTATATCCTCCCAAAATTAAAGAGAACTGTTACTCTATACGAGCCTAAACCAAAGAATATCAGATTCAAATCTTTCTCAGCAGCAACAATGTTAGAATGCGGGATCTCCAAAAACGTCCCCAGACTTCGTTGCTCTAGTCCTAAACATCACTTTTAGCCAAACTAAGTCATTAGAACTATCAAACATTTGCCAACTCCATCCTTTTGTTACGTTTAGACATCCCTAGGCTCACATTCCAGGAAAAGAAGTCATTTCCCCCGCAAAACCAAAACTTATGACCAACATTGTATACTCAATTGTCACCAACTCCTCCACCTCCACCTCCACCGCCACTGCCACTTGTGTACTCACCCTCGGATTCCTTTTAAACCATCAAAGTCACCACCACCTAACATCACCGCCCACAAGCATCAGGGCTGTCAACTTCTACACCAAATACAGTCCATGACCCTGCTTTAATACATCATCATAATTCTGAACCACCGTGTTAGAAACCGGCATTAGCCATCACCATCCTGATAATATCCAGAAAAATCACATAATAGTTGTATATAGTATCAATACTAAACAAATAACAAAACAAAAAAATGAAGTAGCTACGTAAAGAACATTGAGTAGTCAGGGGAACCCAAAGCACCATACAGTGAACATTTACAAACATCAATTCCAATATGATTTCTAAGTATGTGTACACTCCAAAGTCAATGTCAGTACCAACTATCAGCTGAGAAGCGCTACCTAAGCACAATGGTTAACATATATGATGCATAGATATCTGAGCCTTGGTACTAATAAATTTGAAACTAAAGCTAGTATGCCTCTTCGATATTCACCTTGAATCTTATAAGCGATGAAAATTTCATTCACCAATTCATGAGGGCTGAGATTTATGGATGATTTCATTTTGCTTAAACAATAATAATTGATCTAATTTTTCAATCAACAACCCACATATATTCTACCCATAGATTACTAAGGTAAGAAGAATGAGAGAAAATAAAGCTCGTCTGAAATAAAACAAGAAAATAAGTGGGAGGAAGACAACTCAGAGTACAAACCTGTCGCTCGTCGTCGGCCTTCGCTGCTTGTCGCGCTCGGAGCAGTCACCACCGCTCACTTTCTCTCTCGCTGCTTGAATTTGGCGGTAGCTGGGAACTGCAAATACAAATGTGGCCGAAAATTCAATTTAGGGTTTATTTTGACTAAATTTTGACTAAAGATTTAGCGACAGCCAATAGGGATCGCCAAATCAGACGCTAAATCCAAGTTTTCGTTGACCGTGAATCTTTAGCGACCGCAAGTTATGGCAGTCGGCGACCGCATGATTTGGCGGTCGCAAATTGCGGCCGCTAAAGCCCCTGCGTCTTGTAGTGACTGACCTCCTACATATCATTTTGCAATTTGGCTTTTGATTAGATTTGAGCACCTAGTCATCAATGTTGCGTAACGTATCTAGAACACGTACCATAAAACAATAAAGTTTGATGTACCCATACAAAACTAAGGCAAAACATATGCATATAATTCAATTATCATAACAAACTGTGCACATGACTACAACCACTCATGCAACGCTCTGGGTCTTGACAGAGATCCAACTTGACAGAGAGCCAATCTTACTAAAAACAATGTACATCCAATATTTCAGTTGTTACAACTGAAGCAATATGCATGCCAAAGTACGGAAGGTCGTGAATTTGCCAAAAGACACTCGATCATAGAACAGAAACAACAGATAAGAGTGGGGCTATACAGCGGCGCGAACGAACAAACATAGAAGAAACATGCCGATCACTCAAAAAATGTAAGAAGGGGTACCATTACACTGGCATGCACTAACGTCGAGCTTCGGAATGCCTCTACAGCGACATGCATGAAACGATCCTTGATTTTGTCGACACGGCGTCCGTTACAGCAGCGGGGACGGAGGAAGGACCACCACGTAGTGGTGGTTGGGGGTTGGGGGGTTGGGCGAGGGGGATGTGGGACCGTGCCGGGGGGGTGGTGGTGGGTGCGGGGAGGAGACAACCGTGCTTGGAGGAGGGAGACGGTCGTGCATGGAGTCGCGGCTTGGGGGCCAGTCGCGTTTGGGGGGAAATATGGGGGTCGGGGTGGGGTGGGGGTGACAGCAGAAGGGGGTGGGGTAACCTGCGGGGTTGGCGGGGGGGGGGGGGAGATGGAGTGGGGTAGGGAGAATTGGAGGGAAGGGGATGAAGTGGTCGTCTGATTGGAGCTCAAGAATGGTTGGGCGGAGGGAACGAAGTGGGTTTACTGTGGGGAGGGGCATTTTGGGGAAGGGGAAATGTTGATTTTTTTAGAAACCCATTTTTCCAAAACTCACCCCACCTTTCAGAAATTTTAGGAATTAGCACCCTCTTTTCACAATTTTCACAAAAAAACCCATTAACCCCAAATATTTAATCAAAAATCCCATCTTTTCCTAATTTTCCCAAATATAAATGCTATTTACTATCTCGATCTGATTAGCGTGCTACCACTGTGCAGATCTCAAATACTAAAGAGGCTTTATGGGATGCTCAGGTCACCATGAAGACATTCTCGCAATCTTAGTAGTTTGAGATTGGCAGATGAGCTGTCGGTCAAAACTGAACAGGAATGGACGAACATGTGAACAAATCTCCAAAACACAGCACAAGCAAACGGTGGCTCGCCGGAATAAGCAAACGGTGACTAGCTGGGTTTCAATTCGTCGGGAATCTCCGATACTTACGTCAAAACTTATGTGATACAAAATTTTGAAAAAGTAGAGGAAGAAGCATGTACATAGTAAAAGTTAGGTATACCTTAGACTTCCGAGGGTACTTATAGGAAGCTAAGGAGGTTCTCTTCTTGTAATGAAGTCAAGTTGCTTCAAAAGGTAGTTAACAAAAAGGATTATTTTTAACTCGTTCTCCACAGGTTTCATTTCCACTGAGGCAATGATTCTAGAGCTTTCAAAAAGATTGAATTTATCAAAAAGAGATCCATGTCCTTGGTTAACCCTTGATCACATTTGACTACAAAAAAGGAGACATGTCACTTACTTATTTATGGTGTGTGTGTGTGTGTGTGTGTGTGTGTGTATATAGTTTTCGAGAAGCCCGCATTTTAGCAAAATAATCTTCTATTTACTACAAGGAATCAAGTCTTATTTTTTGAGTTTTTTTTGGTAAGTTTGTTTTTGAATGCTAATTTGCTATGTATCTTTGTCTCCTCTCGTGTGATTAGAAGTATACCCACAAAAAGTAGAAATTTATGGTGCAATAGGTGGGTGCACTACCTAAAGACTAAAAAAAAAAAAAAGGCTTTAGTTAGTTTATCAACAAGTGATACATGACCTTAGAGAAGAGAACATTAACAATCCAATATTGGATTAATTACACACAATGCCATTAAGGTTTGAAGTTATTACACTGAACAACATGAGGTATGAAAAATTACATTGAGCCCTTTGTCAGGTAAAAGAATTTGAGAAATGAAACATATGACTATATACATCGGTTAGGCTTTCCCTTTCATATCATTACAGTCTCATCCATTATCTACACCAACTCTAACCACCACTCTCTCTCACACAATTACATTCAATCTTTCTCGTTTCTTAACCTGTAACATCATACTCGTTTCTCTATTGACAACATTCTTTATTTGTACCATCATTTATTTGTCATGCCAAGGAAGTGCGTTCACAGGTTGAGGGGAGGTGCCACAAAACCTGCAGTCCGAGTCGGAAGCCAAGTGCGCTGATATGGACAGAGCAAGGGGTAGAGACTAAGGCTACCCAGACAGAGCCTGAGAAGCGGCACTGCTGCAAGGGCGAAGGCATGAGGTGGATACACGACGATAGTCACCAGTCCAATGCTTAGGTCTAGATCACCAGTCTGACATCCATAGTGTTTCTTTCTCTAGAATTCTTTAGCCCTAAGATTCTAGAGTGGGAAAAGTGGAATCCTCTGCTCTTCTAAAATGAATTTTAAAGTCCCCTTTTTATAGAGGTTGAGATGGTGATGACACTAAGCGACACATGGCGCTTCATCAGAGTGACTCCTCAATGAGGGAGCCACAAATGCCGATACTCCATGGACTATTGGATCTCATATCACCCGACCTACCTCGCACAGCTTTGCTTTGCCTGTCTAGGAAGACTAGCTCACACTGCGCCGTCGTGGCAACAGAACCCTTGATCTAGCCATGACTTTTAAGCCTTGACTAAGTTCCTTAGGTTTACATCAATAGACCCTGAGAACTTTGCAGCAGTGAGGAAGGCCCCATGCTCAACTGCTAGGCTGAGTGGGCATGATGCCCTAAAAAAACCTTATCCCGTCTTGGAGTATCCTGAGGTCATGGTCCTTAGGAGTGCCGGTGAAGAGCCCGCAGTGCTAGAGCACCTAGACTAGTCATGCAGACACCCTGGTGAAGATAATATCTCAGAGGAGTCGCATATCCCTAAAGTGAGTTCTTGTGTTGAGGCATTTGAAGCTTGCCAAGGTAGTGTCGTGGAGGAGTCGCTCACCCGACGGGCTGAGGTGATGTCTTGAAAGAGTCTCATACTCAACACCCCAAGGTAGTGTCCTGGGAGTCGCCTGCTCGACTGGCCGTGGTAGTGTCTTGGAGGAGTTGCCTATTTGGCAGGAAACGAGTCGAGTCCTCATGCTATAGTACTTGGAGTTCGTTAGTGGAGATAGTGCCCCAATGACTCGTCTATCCTTATAATGAGTTCTTGTGTTGGATCACTCGAAGCATGCTAAGGTAACGTCCTAGAAGAGTTAACTACTCGACGGACTGAGGTAGTAAACTAGAGGAATCGTCTACCAAGCAAGAGGCGAGCCTTTATGCTAGAGCACTCAGAGCTCCCTAAGGTAGCGTCCAGAAAGAGTCGCCATCACAGAGGGATGCTACACACCTCGGCGAGTGGGTCGAAGCATGTTCCATGACCAAGGCAAGGTGCACATGGTGTGGTGAAAGGATGGACCGATACCAAAGGCGAGGCAGAGTGACATAGTGCTGGGGGTGCAACTGTATAAGGGGCATAACACATCGGTGTGTCAAGATGTGTGCGGTGTCGGGGGCATGCTCCATAGAGACAATTGGGGGGGGGGTGCAGCCATCGAGTTCGTTTGGGAGTAAGTGACAGTGCACGGGCGTGGCCGAGAGAAAAATGTTACACATGTAGAAGGAGGTGGCACTACGGCACGGTAAGGTGTCGCGACGCTCGGGCATGGTGATCGACGTTGTGCTGGGGATAAATGATACAGAGTCGATGTTCGAGCACAGCCGAGCATTGCGACGTTCGACTACAACAATGGGCTTCGTGGCGAAGGCACATATGTGGAGATGAAGCTCAGGCACAATCGGTGTTCTTGGTGCTCAGACGCGGCGAGAAAAGTCATGGAGCATGGAGCTCCCAAGGGTGAGGCAATGGAGCCCCCAAAAGAGGATACATAAAGGGGATAGACAAGGGAGCCCTTAAAAGGGCAAGGAGAGGGAGCCCCCGATGGGGCAGCTTAGTTGACCCCCCATGAAGAGGAGCTCGGATCGATTCCGTATATGGAGGGGGCTTGCCGACCCTCTATGGGAAGAAGCTCGGGCAAGTCCCCAGTTGGGGGAGCTTGGGTTGACCCCTAAGGTGGAGCTCGGGTTGCTGATTCCAACGCTTAAAAGCTTTTTGGCTGATGCAGATGCGACACCAGATTAAGGGGTTTTGCTTCGGGTTGACTAGATTGGTATCGTTGAACTTTAACCATTGTTTGATGTCTTGCGAAAATGGCCCCCATGAAGGGTCAAAGGTGTGTAGCCAGGATGGGTTAAGAACAATTTGTTAAAATCCTTATGCTATACATCGGAAGTTGATGTTACCAAAAAAAAAAAAAAAACCAAAAGGGGAATACATCAGCATCAGCCACCCTTGTTAATCCAATCGATGAAGAGTCCACCATAACTCTTCAGTCCATTATAATTTACACAATCAATAACCAGCTTGCCACCAACCCAAATCTTTGGCAGAATTTGAATAACAAGCGGGAATGTGAGGCAGAGCAGGGAACTATACCACCATGACCGATGGTCATGTGCTTTATTTGGCTTGACATCTAGCTAAGTACCAGAAAGAGCATGGAGAAAGAGGGCAACGGTGACTCATGAAGGGCGAATCTGATTAACTCTTTAATATTTGCAAGTGACGGTAGAAATCTTAAAAACAAGCAAATGGTATGGATTGACCAGATAAAATTCTAGATAAAAAACATTATTAACAGCAGTAAAACAGCTAAGTCAATGTTAGGAAGTTTTTCTATGTTTGTGGATTATTTAGAACCCCCTTAAATACAAAGAACCAAACAATATTTAGTCAAATAGATGCCGATATGCATGATGTTTGTTATCCTCATTTCAAGTACATAAAAAATGTTACAAAGTTGTATGGAGCTGTTCTTAAATGAGACGAAATGACAAAATTCAAAACCCAAATTATATGCAATTCTAAGTTGTTATATTAATTAAACCAAGCTACATTATTGAAACTTACCAATTCAAAGATCAACAAATTTCTTCCACCTAGCTTTCAACCATTCCTCCCTCTTTTAATCCCCACACTATTAAGAATAGAACAGATGGACTAAAAACACTTGACTAACCTACTTTATATTTCTAAAATTGAAAAATATCTTAAAGTGCTCTAGTGTCCTATGATTAACTCAAAGACACATCAATTAGGTTCCTAAAACTAAACCCAAAAAAATATATATTATAATAAATCCTAAAACATAAAATTTTTGCACCCACTACTAAAATCCGTCGCTAAAAGTACACTTTTTACACTTTAAAGTAAATGCTGCTGAACCTTGGTTCCAGGCCTTAATTTCGCTAAAAGTACACTCTTTCTTAATAAGCCACAACCTTTAATTAACTGACATACATAATTCAACCAAAATTATATCCCGGCATAACCTTGGTTCCAGGCCTTAATTTGGTATTTGAAGTGTTAGAAGTGCTTAAAATTTATCCAAACATAACATTGGTTTCCAGGCTTTAACTTGGTATTCTTTCCCACCCATAACATCAACGCTGCAACTCATGTGCATTTTGGAGTTGCAAATGAGAAAAGGTAAGCTCCTTTGGAGCTCGAGGACTTGCGGTCATCAAACAACATACATCATAAAAAAGTTGGAGTGTAACCAGGGTTGTGCAACTCCATAAAAAATGTTGTTAACATTCGTCGGCATGGGCGGAACTATGTGGTGACAAGGAGGGCTGAAGAACCCCTTGAACTTTTGATTTTTTTTTCGGGAATTGCACCCCGTTCCCGAGATCCCGTTCCCTGAGACCCCGCACCAGTTGGCACTCGGCAGTCACCTCTCTCTCTCTCTCTCTCCGTGACCTTGACCGCCGGCGACTATGACTGTTGACGGCTTGACGACGTCGACGAACTCTGCGACGAGGCGACGACCATGACCAGATCTGGAACTCCGCGACGAGGCGACGACTGTGACGATCTCCGACCAGATCCTGGAACTCCAAAACCAGATCTGACGCCGACCGGCGACCGCGACTGAAGGAAGGCTCAGCCGCTCAGGCGACGCCGCAACAAGGCTCTTCGACTGATAGTCTGCTACTGTGATCTCACAGTTGAAAGAAAGCAAAGGAAGGGAACTAAATGTATAATAGATGATATTATTCGGTTGTAAAGAAAGCATATGCAAGTGCGCCTTGAGCCTTTTCGAATGACAATCAGAACTATGTGATTTGATCCTTAAACAGTTAGTGGCATATGTGTTTTTGTGTTCTTCCCTCGATATTTAAATCCTTTTACCTTAGTCGTGTAGTTATAATTTATGTGAAACTTTATGTGAGATTATTTGAGAATTGTTGTTATGAATTATAAGATATATATGTATATATTAACAGTCAAGGTTAAATCTATTAAGACAATAAAACATCAGTACAATATCCTAGTAAATTTTCTAAGAAACTTAAACCCAGAATGTAAATCTATTTAGCGTCATTCAAGGTAAATCTCAACTAAAGAAGTTAGCCAATTTGACTGATACTTCGTGAACTGTAGAAGGTTGACCATGCATGATTTACTAAGAAATTGTTCGTTGACATGGTAAATTTCGACCAAAGAAGTTAGCCAATTTAACTGAGAAAAATGTCCTCAAAACTATTGGGAACGAGACTATTATCAAGCGCTACCAATCTTCGGGGCCTCATCGAATATTAATTTAGTAATTTCGTTTGTGTTTGACTTGAAGTATAATTTGTATATTTTTTTTGTGTTGTACTTGTAAATAGTCTTTAATGACTCTCATGAAACTTAATAATACTTTTTGTATGCTTTTTAAGTGCACTTTGTTTTTAATATTATTTGAATAAATTTTTTTTGGTGAATTTGATATAATTTTTGCACCCCTGATTTTTTTTTCTAGTTTTGGCCCTGTTTGTGGTGAAAGAATTTACAAAAACGTCGATAATAATATTCAACAACTATTAGCGATTGCTTTGAAGAGCGTTAATCATGTTTAACAACTATTACCGGTCATCAGAAAATCATTATAGACTCTTCCTACATTGCTGGTAGCACTAAAATTTGTTTGCACAATATAGAAACATCAAAATGGGGTCATATGCAATAACATCAAAGAGTTGGACTATGGCAGCAAAATGAGAGTTATACCGATGCTAGTTAAAACTTGCTGCCACTACTATGTTCGCCCTAATGCTTTGGCGCCGCTCCTTTAAGAGACATGAGCTGCCTTTCTTCTACAAAAAAGCTTGGATGTCAACAAAGAACTATGAAAAGCGACCAGCAATTGGAGTAGGAGAAATGGGCCGATTTGGGTCCAGTGGCCGGCCCTTCACTATGCTCTGTCTGCGGTGTAAGCAAGCCGTAGGTGCACTCTCAGCAAGGAACTACAATCCGACCGTGATTTCTCTGTATAATTTTGAGTGCTCCCACCTGAAGACACAGGTATGGCCGTCTTTGACCCTCTTCGTCAATTGTAGTTTCTTAATTTGTTCTTGGTGGTATTAATAGACTTATATAAGGTGATTATTTGTTAGACCCGTATAAAATTTGTTAAAAAAAATGTGAAAGAGCTTCCTCTGGGATTTATTCCTCCGGCTTATGCTTGCTCTCCCTTATACCGTTCACGTTCAAAAACGTGGAGAAGAAAATTCTTACTTACGCTAACACATACAGTCTTTTTCGACATACCTGTGCAACGTGCATCCGAAAAATCTGTTTTTTCGAGCCTTTCATATTATTTTAAGATTAATTAAAGGTATTTCACATGGAAAATAAGAAAACCTGAAAGTTGACTCTAGATCACCAACTATGTTACATGGGCTCGGTGTCGGTGTCCCAAATCGGATATATGTCCTTGTTTTGGACTCGTCTGTTTTAAAAAATTTAGGATACGTGGACACCGTCCAAAAGTTGGATACGGGTACTAACTATTATATTGCATTTATTGTAGTAATTACTAAACACGTCTATAATTAATTATTCATTACTACTGAAATATTCTGAGTAGAATGCTAGGAACGTAAGGTAGACCATCAGATATGTATTGCATAGGACTTTAGGCTAGAGGGTGGAGAAGTACCGTTGGTTCTTCCTCACTTGTTGTAACTTGTGAGCCAGTTTTCGATAATTCTGAGCAAAAGATCAACTCAGCCGGTGCTTTTTATCTTGAGCTGTACAATTTCATTCGGAAATAGCGAGGTTATATGATAGGGTGATACTTCATACTATGTCAAGAATTGGATACTTTAAGTTGCTACAATACTAAGTTAGTTATATTGCTCCGTAGAATGGCATTTACTAGTTTCAAGTTTTCAACTTCAAACTTGCTGAGCATTACCAAACTCAAATATTTTAATATTAGACATAAAATGATAGATTAGCAACTTACAAGTTCTTATTATACTCGAAATGCTTGGGGATATTTATATATTTAGAATTACAAATATTTAAGTGAACCATTAGAATTGAACACAAAAGATTATCAGTCATCACTTATCACACACGAAAGATGATAAAACTAGCTGTTAACTCTTTTTGCAGCAGCTTACTCCGTGTCGTCCCCTCTCTACTAGATATCCATATCTTCAAGGGATAATTGCAAAAATACCCTTGTGGTTTGGGCTAGTTGCAAAAAGACCCCTGTTGTTATAAAAGTTGCAAAGGAACACATGAGGATGCAAAAGTGTTGCAACCGTTAAAAAAATCGTTCAAACTAACGGCATGTGGTGTTCACGCTCCTGAAGAGTGCGTTTGGTAGAGAATATTCTAACGAAATGACAAAAATGCCCTCTATTTCTTCCCTCTCCAAATCTTGATTTTTTTTCCTACTCCAATCAACCAAACCCTAATCGCCGCCGCCTGCCTCCTCACAATTGCCGCCGCCACCTGCCTCCTCACAATCGCCGCCCCCGCCACTTGCTCCACCTGGATCTATCCGCCAGTTTGTTTATGATCTACCCATCGGCAGTCTCGGTCGCTCTTTTCCTCCTTCGATTAGCTTTGGTCGGCCATAGCTTTGGCCATTTCTTCCATCCGTCTGCCGCCGTCTGTTTCCGTCCATAGCTTCGTCCCTTGCCGGTGACCCGCGTTCCCTCCCTTTCCCCTTCTCCCCCCTTCCCCTTCCATCCCGTCCCTTTCATGTTGCCTCACCCGCTTGCTCACACCGGCCCTAATTAGGACTTGGGCTTGTGGTGAAAAAGGACAATTTTTTCATTTGGACAATTTACAGGGGTATTTTGGACAAATTATTTATTTCGTAATAGAAACCGTGGGTTGCTACAGTTTTGCGACCACAGGTGTTCCTTTGCAACTTTTGTAACAGCAGGGGTCTTTTTGCAAATGGCCCAAACCACGAGGGTATTTTTTGCAATTATCCCCATCTTCAACTCCAAGTTCCTCTACTAGGACTGATTGTTTCTCTACATGTCGCCAAAAGTTACGACCTCAATTTTTGGTTTATTGAGCAATGGTTCTGCTAGCATAGTCAATGCGTCTCCATTGATATGGAACTTTCTCCACCTAGAAAAGATTGCAACCTTGTAAAATTTCAGTATACCCTAACAAACACTTGATCAATGTTCAGTAAACTATAGGAATAGAAGAATTTAAACAAAGAACTCATGGAGATCCCAATACTTCGTAGCTCGCTCAGTGTATGCCTTATTTTTCCTCGCCATAAGTCCAAGATTGCAATGAACAAACACCAGATCCTCAGCTCTGCTTGTTGCCAGTTTGTTTCTTTTGATCCTTTGAACCACAGATTCCGTGCTCCAATTTCTTTCGTAGCAGGACAATAATACGGGCTGTGCTTGCTGTGAAAGTAGCTTGAACGCCAAATGTCGCAGCATTGTGGAAGAACCATGATTAGCTCACCAAGATTATGGTTCTTCGTACATTCTTGCCCCGACATGTGCTCGGTTGATATAGCCAACCCACTAGAAAATGCACCATATTCGACCAATACTTTTCTAATGCTCTCTTGATTTTGGAAAATCTGCTTGAAGGTTTTCATCCTATTCATTGAAACCTCTAGATCATTGAGAGGGGATAATCTCTCAGCTTCATTAGTTCCTCCTTAAAGCCACACTAGACTGTAGTAATTTGGACCCAAGGAATATGCCTCACATTGCAAAGTAGTGTTACCTTTTTTCCAGCTACTCTCCAAAACACTGTGGATGGCATCAAGGGTATCTGATTTACATGTGATGATGCTATCTCCTTCGTGGCGTGTTCAACGATTATACACAGCACCTTCTCAATCATCGTATACCACACACATTATATTTTGGATGTAGCATAGATGCATCAGTATGCAGCCCTTACCACGTCAATTAGTTGCTCTCTAAGCTGAAGAAAAACTCTAGCTTGTCCTTCAAAGTGTTGTTGTCAATGCATTGCTTCACTTCTTAAGCTTTAAGTTCTGTTGGGCTTTTTCCATCACCTCTGTAGGTCTTTCGACTTTCCATAACATTTTCTCTAGTGCTGGCTTAACATCTCTCAAACGTTTTGCTATGACAATACTTCAAGCAAACCTTGTTTCAGCAACCTTTTGTCAACCCTACTATGAGTATCGATCGAAAATTGATAGTTCCATACTGTGCGTAGCAATATAGTTTCTTATGCTTTGGACATCATTAACTACCTCAGTTATCCACTTACATTCAAAATATTGATGTGATCACACATACCCTTCATTGCTAAATGCAAATTATGAACAACACAGTGTGTCCAATAAATGCGAGGATGTGTCTCCTCAATCATTTACCCAACAGCTTTGAAGTGGCTCCCATTGTAGGTGATAATTTGAACTTTATTTTCTTCTCTAATCTCCTTTGTCACAGGGTAAACAATCTTGCTACATGTCTTTCATTTTCCCTAGTGTTGCTCGCGTCAACTGCACAATGAAACTTTGCTCCCGGGCATTTGCAGGCATCATCGTTATAAGTGTCCTCCTTTGTTTTCTCAGCCAACCATCAAATCATAGTAATGTTCCCTTCTTCTTCCACGTATCCTTTACAGGTTGAAGCTTGCGAAATCTGTGATTTCACCTATGCAAGCAAAGTCGAGCGAAGTCCGTGGGATGGTGGATTAGGTAGCATTTGAGAGTTTTTTTTCAAAAGTAGCATTGAAGGACAAAGCGGAGGCCATAGAACATGCAGGCTGCTCTTTTGTCGGCAGTGTTGCTGTCTACCACGTTAAAAGCTTTCTCTGTAGGTCCATCGACATTGTTTTTTGTGCAGCAACAAATCTTTTTCATTGGGTAGTGTGAGGTAATCTTCCTGTTTTCTTGCTTCCGGTATAAGTAGATTCTTTCTTTTTTCATCGTCGTCGCGTTCTTTCTTTCTTGCCTTCATGATATCCACACTCAAGTTTTTGCAGGGAGTAAATCCACATAGTGAAATTGCCATAGGGTGGTCCTTCACCTTTGAGTATGGACTTGTCACTTTCTTGTTGCAGTAATTGCACATCCAATGTCTGTTGCCACCTTCACCAGTAACTTTCCCATGGTTCCATAGTGGTAATTCTTCAAAACCCCCAATTTGAGTCTGTGAGGGACACAAGACAAACCTTCCTTTACCCTGTCAGGATGAAGACATTATGTCTACCCTAGCCGAGAAACATTCCTCACCCTGGTTTTACTGTTCTTTCGCATCTCGCTCCTTTTCCTAGCCAGCAGTGTCGTTCTCTTGAGTATCCAAGCAACTATATTGTACCCATATTGAACACATAACCTCTTTTGGGAAGATGCGACCAAACATAACAAAGAATGAAAGCCAATACTACCGCCAATATGCGATTTGTTTATAATCTTGCTTTCCCCGGATCATAAGGTAAAATTGAAGCATTTTTATGCTCTACTCTTGGATGACTAAAGTTTGTAGTAAAGTACACGTCTCTCTCGGTTTTTCTTTGGTTGTGTGGAAGATGGATCTCAAAATGAATTGTGAAGAAAGCAAGAAAATACTGGTGTTATGTAGCTGCTATGATTTGGTCAAAGGCTTGGTTTCTCTTTCTTAAGTCCATTTATACTTTCGGGAACCCAGTCCATCTTGTTGACTTACACAACTCCTCTTTTATATTCTTCTAGAGTTCTAAATATTATGTGCTTTCTGTAGTTGTTTTATAGTTTGGAAGAGCCAAGTTACCATTGTCAACATTAAATTAAAGTGATACATGCCAAGTTCATTCAGAGGATCTTGGCAATGATTGCTTTCAGCTTAATCAAATAAGCAATTACGAAGAAGGAACACACTTGTCAACTACGTCACTCGTCCCTTAGAAAGAGACGCCTCCGGCTAAAACGGAAGTTCAGTTTTAATCTATTAAGTAATGGAATATCTCTAAGTCTTCCTCCTAATATCCTGGACTTTTGTTAGAAAAGTCGAAGATGTCTCTTTTTGGAGATGGATGGAGTATATTCATAGGAACTCTGACGGTAACTTCTTTCTCAAGAATTCAGCATATAACACTACCACAAGCCATGATTCTTACTTCTTCACTAACGTCAGTAATGGAAGTCCAAAATGGGAAGCCTAAATGAGTTCCGTATCTAGCCAAGATACAACACTTATTTTGTTGTTAGGAATGCTAGGGTGGGGGTGAAGTGCGTAAGTAGCTAAGGTAGGATTCATAACCTCGTTGCACCCAAAAAAAAGTTTTTTATTTCAAGGCGCATTATTTTACTACTTTGAGAATTATTCAATTTAATTTCAATTCTATTCTAGCAATTCTAGCTTACCATAAAATTCTCCCTGTTTCAAACTTTGAGTCCCTTCTGAAACCTTAGGGGCTATATGTTTATTGTTTTTGTTTTCTATTTTTGCAATAATGACAAAAAAGGTACCTTTTTCCGTGTACTTTTTTCATTTTTATTGTTCGTTCCAGATACAAATGTTGAAACACTATTGGAAAAGGTCAAAAAGACCCCAGGTTGTTTTCACTTTTTCTCAACACCCTTTAATCCAATGTCAGAGAAAATCCATTCCATATGCCCTTTTTACCCATTATCTCACACCTTTGTGCACACCTCTGAGTATGGTGACATCCTTTATCAGAGCTCTCTTGTAGCACCCTGGAATTTCTGGGGTGTTACAGTTGGTATCAGAGCTTAGGCTTATCATTCTGTAGACTTTAGAAGTGTATACTTGGAATTTACGTGATTGACGAGAATACTAGGGACAAATCCTAATAATTTTTAGTTAGACGATAGGGTAGCTCAGATATATGAATTCGTATCGATGAAGGTATATTGATGACGTTTGCATCTTCTTTGTTTTACGATATGCTTACTACTAGTCACGATGAAATACTTCCACGTACTTGTGGTAAAGATGGCCATTGTAGATAACCTGTTTCTGGATCTCTACTTTACGGAAACAATATTATCTCAGGTGCCATTATTCCTGAGTTCAGTGCATGAGCCTGGGGGCCAATATCACAAACACCTTTGGCAGGAGTCAAAGGATTACTGCTGAGCTTGTGTCAGGCTTAATGCAAGAGCTCATCGTGCTGAGGGATAAAGTGGCTGAAGTTGATGCAGTGAAGTCTCAACTAGACGAACCGAACTAGAAGAATTCAACAAAATGAAATCTATGATGGACGAGTTCGAGGCAAATTTCATGCAAACGCAGAGTCAAGTTCAGAGGTCTTTAAACACTCAGGTAACACACTTTCTATGCTTTGTCACACATTAACTCCTACATCTCTCTCTCTCTCTCCCCCCCCCCCCCCCCCCCCTCGCACACACGCACATGCACCCCCACACCACATGCACACGCACACACACAGATTTGAATCAATTGCACTGGTGGAGTTCCATTGGTGTCAAACTTTCAATCTATTTGCAAATGAAGACTTTAGGTACTAAATTGTCTCTAAGTACTGCACAGAATCTTGTCTTACGTACCTTCTGGATATTACTTGACGTGTGTAACGCCAATTAATATGTTGAATACATCTCCTCGGTAAAATCATCATACCATTTGTCCTAATAGACGTTTCAATGGACATTTTATGTTTTCTTTCAAGTTACTATCACTGCAAGGCTCTTCTTTTACTCTCCCTGGTTGTTAGACCTTAGAGTTTCATCATCAAGAAGAAATGAAATTGTGTGAATGAGCCAAAGGAAGTAATGAACATACCCACCTGTAGTGACTTGGCAGTGATGAACATGCCTTTGTTGGCAGAATAAGCAAATTTTGGCCTTCCTGTTTGTCCAACAGTTAAATATTGAATACTCTTTTGCTCTTTTCATTACAAATAATTTGAACCTTGGAATTCTTCGAAGTGTTGAATTTTAGAGTTGATTGGGAATTTAATTAGTGATACATTTTATATAACTTAGATTTGAGAGCTGGATCAATGACAGAGCCAATGGGCTTTTGTTACTCAAAGATATGGCACTATTTGATGAGTGAGATGATGCTCTTTGTTATAAGGTTATTTGTAATGCCCGGAATTTTATTTCATCGACAAAAACTTTTATTTGTCGAAAATTTTATTTTTCTTTACCTTAATCTAAAATTTTGTGGTCTTCTAAAAGAATGTGGGTGAAATGAGAACAATAGCTAAGTGTTGGGGATTTTTTGAAAGTTTTTCAATCTAGGGCAACCATATTTAAGGGAGACTTAAAAGGGGCAGCCGTCCAAGAGAGTCTGCCAAGCCCTCTTTACATGAAAATCAGAGAGAAAGAGGGAGATAAGAAGCAAACTAGGGCAAGGAAATTTCAAGGTAAAAATCCCTAACCTTTCTCTTTAATTTTAGACTTGAATTTGGATGTTTTAGGGATGTTTTTGGTAGGTGAATTCAGTAGTTATGAGTGTGTTGTGCCATGTAGTGGTGTGTGCATGATGAGAAAATTTTGGGTGCCATGGAGGGGAAAGGGGGGCTTCCACGGGGCAGCCGTGATGGTGTGCTTATGTGTGAGTGGTTGCGTGTGAATTTCGGGGGTTGAGGGGTGAAAGGGGGGGGTACCACGGGGTGGCGGCCGTGAGGTGTGGGGCTGTGTGGTTGGGTAATGGAGGCTTCCGTAGGGCAGCGTGGTGTAGGTGGTTGTGCGGGGTGTGTTTTGGTGTTGCGACATGAGAAAGAGGAAAAAGGCTACCTTGTGGGCAGCCGTGTAGGGAGGCTAGTGGCAGTGTTGTGGGTTGTGTAGTGGTGCGTAGGGGGCTGCTAGTGTGAGGAAAAATGGGGAGGGAAGGGGCTGTCATGCACTACAAAAAAAAAAGCCTATTAACGACGGAGTTTAGCGATGGAATGAATTCCGTCACCAAAAGCCACCTAATCCGACGGAATTTGGCGACAGAATTTGGTTCCGTCACTATTATGACTCCAAAAATGGTGGAGGGAAAAAAAGATTTAGCGATAGAAAGTTATTGACGGATTTTAATGACGGGATTTTTTCCATTGTTAAATGTGTTATTTTAATAATAGAAAATTGCGTTTGCTAATTATTGAAAAATAGAACAATATATAAAATAAATAAAGCATAAAAAAAAACATAAAATAAAAAAAGTTCTGCGGTCGGCCAAAAGAACATAAAAGAGAGTTGCAGTTGTGGCGGCAACCCTTCGCGCCACCATCCCTCCCACCCCCGTTGCCGTTGTGGAGGCAACCACACTCTGAAGGTTTATGCGAAGCCCATTTTTCTCTGTAAGGCTGAACCGTCTTCTCAGTAACTGTTAGGGCTTTGATTTTGGTATAATCGAATTAGGGTTCTTATTTGAATTGTTTGGGTCTTCAATCTGTCGATCCTCCTCTGACACTCATCTTCTTGCCAACTAATTATTCTTCCTCTCACTCTCACGTCTCAATCTTTTTCTCTAGTTTCCTCTCCCTGCAATGGTATTTAATTAGGTCACTGATTTCATAATGTAGTATTGCAAATTAGTAGTTAATTTCCTGTCAGCAGATGCATGTTTTCCTTTTGGTGTTTGTTTGATGAGACTCCAGTTTTTTTCTTTCCAAGACCCTGCTTTTGTATGTTTAGCTTTAGCACAAGTGCATGTTGACCCAACAAGTATATGACATCTCCTTCAGAAGTGCGAGTTAGAAGAACCGGACCCTTTGAAAAATAGCAAAAAGGGGCAAAAAATCCATTATCCCTACTGGATACAGTGCTTGGTCATTATAATTCTTATATAGTTATACAGTACATTGGCAACCGTAGTCTCCGGCTGCCCCTGGCTGGATTTTCCGCCGCAAGTGCTGGTGCCTCCACCACCTTACGACAGTTGATGGCTTGGACATGTAGAAGTTTATCATGACTTCTGCAGCGTGCACTCTATGGACACTTCTTTTGCAATCTTAGCACCCCTTCCTTTTCGCCTTCTAGAGACTAACATTGTGCATTGTGCATTAGCTCCTGCAATAAGCCTTCTTAGAAGTGGAAAGAAGGTGGCCTATAACTGATTCAATGTTGTATCAAATTATTCAAGCACTCAAAATACTTGGTGAATCTTAGTGAGTTCCTATTTTTAGTGAGCAGCTTACACTTCACACACACGTAAGACTTTCTCTATTAGGATAAGAAACGTTCATTACACTACACTACCATCAATTGCTGTACTTTCCGAGACCATTGAATTTCAGTGTGTTGCTCTGCTTGTTCAATTGAGTTAACCCTAAAATTCCCTCCCTCTCTCTCTTGGCAGATGAGAGCTGCAAATTACTAGTTGTATTAGTGGCATGGCGATTATGTGTTACGAAATATTAGTGATGTTACAAATTAATTGTTTTTAGACTCAAAATTATTAGGTGACTCTGTATGATTTCAGTAATATATATATATATATATATATATATATATATATATATATATATGTGTGTGTGTGCGTGTGTGCGCGCGCGCGCGTGTTTATAATCTTTTCTGGCTCATGCATAAATGAAATTGTCAGAGCCATACAAAATTGTGTTTAGTTCAGATAATAGAAGTTCGATGAAACTTAATGGCAATGCCACTGGGCTTGAATGCTCTTACTGAGCCCATTTGATTTGCATAGACAACCAAAAAAGTGCACATAAACTATTTGTTGATAAATAACTATGTTAAGTAATGGGTTTTGCTAGCATTTAAAACTTCCATCAGTCTATGTTACACGGACTCTTCGAAATGCGTGCAGTACCCGTGTCGGACACTCGACACTTGGACATGGGTATGAGATATGTGTCCGATACATCCCGGTAGGATATGCCACTAGGAACATATGTTACGGTGTTTCTTTTAGTTTGCTATTGCTTTGAGATGATCTCAGCTTTAAATTAAAACGATATGTGTATCATAAAACACTATGAATTTTTGGGGTGAATATGAATTTTGCCTTTGTGGTGTGGTCAAACTGGAAGAAGCACCCTGAAAGGAAAGAGATGCTTTGGCTTTTGGTAAGCTTATGACTGACAGTGATAGATACATATTCAGTTAAATGGGAACTATGCATACATATATCATTAACCAGTGAACTGTGGTAGCATGTTTTCAGAGCCTGCTTATGCATTAAATTTTATTAGTAACTAGGCAAGAAATGCATCCAGTTTGAAGCGACAACACTTGTTTTGTTGCACCCCATAACCATTCATCAAATTCCTGGTCAAAGTTGCCATCAAATTACTCTTCCAAATTAAAATGCATATTTGGCGCTGCAGTCTTTAATCCTAACCATCATGACATGCATCAATGTCATTTATTATCTTGAGATTAGTAAGTTGACCTCCTAGCTTTTGTGCTTCTGCAATTATATGTAGAGCAAGAGTTGTTTTTCCAGAAGTCTCTGGATCATATATCTCAATGACTCCCCTGCAAAAACTTCAAGTATAAGATGAAGAAAGGACGTATAAGATGATAAACCAAAATGCTTGAAATCCATAAAGAAACGAGAGAAAAAGAATGCTTCTCTTGTTCCTTTTCATTTCGTCCAGACTGATATTTCTCATGTTAAAGGGGAATCCTTAATATTTTCCGGCACGATGGTTTGTATCCTATGAAGATTTGTTTTTCACATGTACTATAGCAAATTTGTGTTATCTGAACCATATGTTGCATAAATCAGTTTATCTCGTGTCGGAATATTATGCAAAACATTGTTGGTTGTCTGATGGTACGCCTCTATGACCCGTCTCTTTGGAGTATATTTTAGAATGAACAGGTATTTATGCAAGAGTGTGACTATGTTGTACAACTTTACGCACGTTATTTTTTACAGTGTACAATTATGAAAAGCAACGGAAGGAAGTACTGATAGCCATCTAGAGGGTGTCAGTAAAGCTGTCCTTTTGCATTTGTTGGTATACTAACATAATTCCCATTTTGTGTTTTGTGTATAGCATCATATGATGTAGTGTAAGATACATTTGAATCCTTCAGAGTACCAAAAATATATATATAAGATGTTGAAGGATTTAAGCCAGTAACCATCTAGAGAGTGTCTATAGAGCTACCCTTTTTGCATTCGTTGGTATTGCTTAATCTTACTAGCACAGGTCTCATTTTGCATTTTGTGTATAGAATCATATGATGTAGTGCGAGATATGTTTTAATTTTTCGAAGTACTAAAAACATATAGTAAAAAAGCCCAAAAAAATCAGAAAAGGATAGTAGTTTGTGGTGATGGGATATCGACCAATTGATAGAAAGAACCAAATATTTCAGTGAGGTTTAAGGTTGAGCGTGCAAGTCGGACCTCAGCATTTGCTTTTGTAAACCCACTCGCACCTCTTACTTCTAGCCAATTATCAAAAAATCCAGCGACTCCAACGGACACCTGTTAGAACACAGAAGGACCAATTCGTACAAAAAACAAATGTTTCTGTTTTTCGACAACAGTGGTGATTCAATGAAACATCTCATAATGTAATACCCTTTTTCGGCCAATACCCGAGAATAGTTCAGGGCCTTTTTCCCACTGTGTCCGCTTTCGCTGTTATCTTTCTGTTTTCATGGCTTGTCTAGGCCCTGAAGTCCCTTTACCACGGTATGTCTCTTTTTAATCTTCGTCTTTCGTTGATTTTTTCCACTAATAAGGTTTTTGATGTACCCCTTTGTTTGTCTGTGGATTTCTGTGTTAAGGTTTTTAGTTTTCTCGTGTTCTTTATTTGTCTTCTTACTTTTGCTTTTGGCACATTGTGGGCTTTAGAAACACACTAGTATCAGTTTTCAATTTTAGGTTATTGTCAAAATGCGGATTATTGGGTATGGATTATTGTGTTCTGATTTTTATTTTCTTAGTAGTTTCCTACTTGCAATTGTGGCATTGTATAATAGGTAGTGGGTTTTCTGGATTATGTATTCCGCATACAATTTTTGGCCTTTTTATTGGATAAAAGTGGTATTTGTGACTTTCTTTCAGTGAAAGTTCCTTTTCAGCTATGAGTTCATGCTTTTTTCATCTTGTAGAATTGGTAGCTAGGGCAGTCAGAGTCACAAAAGGCGCGCGACACGCAGTTGGAGGTGTCTTGAATTGTATCTGGTTGTCGTCTTTGTGATTTCACTGTATTAGATTAGGGTTAAGAGACTGATATATTACTCATACTTATTCAACTCCAATGAATTAATTCAGTAACATTTTTATTAATTATATCTAGTGCTTAATGGTAGACCTTGTGCAATTTGTGAGTTTGTGTTTTACAGCTTCAAATTACATCCAGCCTTCTTACTTTCCAATTTACCGCATATTGATCAACTAATTATTTATATTTTAATGTGGCAGGGGTACTTTGACTTTGATTCTCCCGGCAGGAAGCATCGGGAAAGATTGCTTTTTTCCATCACATTTCTACCAACTATACAAAGTGGATGGAAGGAGCGAGGAAATTTGCAATGAGCAAGGTAGGAGAAGATGCACATCCACAACAATGGAGGAAATACCCGCCTGATTGGATCCGTAATGATATTTGGCAGAAGGTGGTGGATGTATGGGCAACCACTAAATGGTAGGAAAAATCTAGATGCGCAAAGACAAATCGATCTACAAATGATGATCCATCTCACACCTCTGTTTTTGTGCTTTATGCATTTATTGGATTTGAATTGAATTTGAAGATACAAGATATTAGGTACACAAAACTGTACCTAGAGGTGTACAAATTGATACAAACTTAAACATGATTCTAATAGTCCGCCATTGGAGGACCAAGACCGCAAATATGTCTCAAATAAGGCAAAGTCTATATGTGTAAGTTTGTTTTTTGCAGCTGATTTTTCATCTATCTAGTCCGACAAATCTCTAACTCGGCTTGCATTTTGTATGCGTTACAGGATGCATGTGCCGTGAGGTTTGATGAAGTTAGTTCTTGGGAACCCAACTCTTTCTTGCTAGATTATGATGCAGCAGAATTGTGGCGAGAAACGCCCATGGTTCGCAACAAGAAATGACGTATACGTGGTACTCGCGAAACCGCATGAGATGCTAGAGCACCGATGCGTATTTCACTAGACTAGTCTCCGGCCTCCGAGAATGGCAAATATGAAGGTACCGTTAGAAAAATATTTTGTATTCAGTTTAATGTTTAGTTTTGAAAACTAGAAAAAATATTGTCGTTAGACAAACAGTTTTAGTTTTTTCCCCCCTTTAGTTTTATAACCCAGTTTTCAAAATGGGGTTGTATTTGAAAACTCTATTTTGGAGTTTTCATTTTTTTTGTTTTGTTGATATCTACCTTCCTACTTTTTGTTGAATACATTTTATATCTCTTCTTCCTTTAATACTACAACTCAAGAACACCAAACTACCAATATTACCAACCACCATACCCATTGACTACCGCCACCACCACCACTAATGACTAACACCTTCGAACACCAAACTTCAAACACTGCAAACCACCGCAACCACTAAGTTCTGATTTGTCACTACAGCTTATAAACATCAAAAAATCCAAACACCAAACTTGCCAAACCAACAACCACTATAGCCACTGACTAGTCGCCGCCACCACCACCACCACCACCACCCTCGAAAATACCGCCAACCATTGATTGGTTCTTGGGCTGCTTGAAGGGAACAAGGTATATGGCTCATTACGTTGTGGCTTGAGTAATAGCCAACGTCTAGTGTGCGGTGGTCGTTCTTATACAATCGAGTTAAAAGCCAAAAAAGATTGTTTTCTACGTGTCTCATTACATTGTGGCTTGAGTAATAGCCAACGTCTAGTGTGCGGTGGTCTTTCTTATACAATCTATTTAGAAGCCCCAAAAGATTGTTTTCTATGTGATGGTAACAACGGATATGGTCTGGCAGCTTAGGTCTTCATAGAACACTGGGGCAGTGTTCGGTCATACAGTGTTCTCCCATGACTTTAAACAATTGACGATCTTTTACTGGATGTCAAAGCATACATGGTCATAGAAAATTTGTGGTAGCCTAGCCTTATTTGCTCCTATCTTAGCCATGATGCTATTGATGCAAGTACATTGATGCATACTCGAAGTTCTTATCACCCACATCGTGTAACATGCCTTTAATTGCTTTGTTACAGGCTGAAGTTACTGAGGATGGCAATGATGAAACCTTCAATGGGCTTGGTGGATGATTGCCTTATGCGACGAGATCTCACGTTACTTTTGTTGGAGAATATTTGTTGATTTTGGTACATAACCAAGCAACGGGTGGATTTAGATGCATCTACTCAATTGTTATCTTTTAATGGTATTTAACAGATGTAGAATACTTGTTATCTTCAGTTAATTGTGCAATGTTGGATTATTATTGTCACAAGTTATGGCATGAAGTAAGAATAGTATAATCTATTGTGCATACTTAAGAGAATTTTTTTTTCAAAAATTTTGGCTCCTAAATATGGTTTTTGCGACAAATTAGCAACACAAATTTACCCTATGTTTTGTGATATGAAATGTGGCGATAGAATTTGCGATTGAATTTCCCACTATTGGTAATTTTTTTAAAGTGAATATAAATATATTTATGTTTCAATTATTTATTTTTTAAAAATGTTAATTTTATGAAAATTGGAAAATATTTTCGGCGACAGAAATTTCATCACTAAAATGTGAACAGTTCCATTGCTAATTAAAGAAACATTACCGGTGGAACACTAGTTCCATCGTTAAAACCTTTAGCGATGAAACTTTTATAATGGAATTTCCGTCGAAAAAGGAATTACCAATGGAATTTGGACTTTATTGACGGATTTATTCCGTTGCTAATTACTATTTTTCTTGTAGTGATGGGACAATCTTGTGTGTGTGTGTGTGTTGTGAGTTTTGTGAGGAAGAAAAGGGGGAAAGAAAGGGGAAGGGGGTTGTCGTGTAATGTCCCAACTTAAGGTTATCTCAATCCGGCTGGAGCATTACGACACATCAACTAATACATCATACTGATAATAATACTCATTCTAACTCACTTCGTAATTAAACCATACCATACAAAATTGAAGAGTTTACTTTTACAAAACATACAAAGCTATTTGCCAGATCTCAAAGTTGACATACTGTACTATTCAAGTACAACTTAATTCACAAATGCACAAGTGTCTCTTTACCCGTCTTCTCACCATGCCTCAAACCTTTTCCTTACTTTTCGAGGAACCGACTCCTTGATCTAAAATATTATTATGGGTAAAAACCAGTCAGCCCACTGGCTTAATAAGATAATAAAAAATATTTAATGTAACTTTCACTTCAAGAATATTGATAATAAACGCTAATGCAATTCAATAACATTAAAAAGTTCTAAATGTGCACATTACACATATTAAATGTTCACACTTCGTTGAGCATTTCAAGAGTTTATCACTCTCGAATTCAGTCCCATCAATAGACCACTCTTTTATCACCCCACTCGGGATATAAGATAACAACCTTTGCCTGGGCCAAACGCAAAGTAACCGAAAATAATTGGATATCGATACTGCCGCAGGTAGCAGTCAGAGATACAAATTATTCGGCTCAAACGGTGCACTGCTACTCAAAAAACAATCAAATCAATCCTCAATCATATGAATGGGGTAACATAATAATTATCAACCGTTTATCAACCTTCCCTTACAATGAAATGATGTAACATGCTCATGTGTAAGCAAACAAATCATTTTATACATGTGGTTGTTGTAATATTAGCTATCATAAAACTTAGCTATCACATGTTTAGTCACTTTCGTCATGTAACATCATCTTCATAACATTTATAACATGTAATATTATCACTTATATTCAGCAAATGAGTTTCAATTATATAACTTAACAAACATGTTCAAAACCATATTCTAACCATGTCTAATTTAACATAATTTCACAAGTCACACGTACCATAACCTATTTCATGTCTTCTATAATCTCCGATATGTTAAATATAAATAGATTCACTTATTAACAAGTCTTGACAAGTATTCAAAAGTTTGACAAATAATTCATACTAAAGAATTATGCTGACATAACATATATATATATCCATATTCATATCTTAAAAGCCCATTAAAAAGCTTTGAACTATCTTACCTTAAAGAAGAGATGAAAGAACCAAAATTTCAGATTTGAAACACCTCCAAAGACTCATCAAAACACGTTTAAAACACTGTTTGAAACTCACAGAAACTTTCAAAATCAAATGCTTAAGGTTCACTTAAAAAAAACAAGCCTTAATTCTAGATTTTGTAAGGTTTTTGGTTGATTTTCTTGAAATTTTCTCTAAAAAAACGAGGTAAGAAGATTTAAGCATGTCAATTTAGGTCTATTTAAGTCAAATTAGAAGCAAGTAGGAGAGGTCAAGTGGAGGTGAAGAAGTGGAGAAGTCAAGCACGACGAGGCTCTCTAAGCACGAGGTGGGAAGACACTGTTGTGCCACCTAGCAAGCATGACAAGACTCGAAGCACGACAGGGCGCGATAGTATGTTGACACGTCACAAGCACATGGTGCCACAATTCTGTGCAAAAAGCACAAACAATTCGCAGGCAGTCCGGTCAACAATCGGTTCGTCCCAGTTAGAGTTTTTACCATTTTTTTTGTTTCCAACTGTTCTAAAAATATTTTTAGTCATTCTAAGTGATCATTTAAGGTTTCTAAACATTAAATACTCTTTTCCATCTCTAAAATTTCGTTCACCTTCATAGACAATTTACTCAGTTCAGGGTGTTTAACATTTAAACATACATTCAAATATGTTATCATGCATAGTTCATTATAACCATTTTCACATAGAGTGATGCATCTAATCATACTTAAATATGTAATCAAAGCATACGAAATATTGGGTTTTCACATGCCGTGTGAGGGCACCGTGAGTGAAGGTGTTGTCTATATGTTTTGGGTGGTGTTTAGATGAATGGAGGGGAAATAGGAGATGGGAGGGCTGCCATGGGCATCCATGGTGGCGGTGGATATGTGGAGTGTACAGAAAGAAAGCATTTAGGCTAAAGGTTTTGGGGTGGTTGTTTAAAGTGGTAGAAGGAGCACGGGAGAGAGACTTCCATGACAACCATGGTGGCCGGGGGGAGGGAGGGGAGGGGATAGTCGTAGCATGGGGGTTGGCTTTCCTTGATGAAGAAAGAGAGAGAGAGTGGAAATTAGAGTCAAGGTTAGAATTTCTTAAGGAAAAAGATGACGAATAGTGAGCTTTAAGCGGGTAGTCCATGATTTGATTTTTAAGAGCTGTTTAAAGGTTAATTTAAGCAAAGTGCAAAACTAAAACTCCCTTTAGTTTTACAAAACCTACAACAAAGGGCTTGAAATGATTTCATTTCAAAACAGGTTTTTGAATCATTTAACCAAGTAACCAAACTTATTTTTAGCCAAAAATTTTACAATGATCTGATTTAACTAAGATGCTTGAGTGTCTGAAATTTCGCGGCATTTTGACGCCGATTGATATATATTTGAAATATGAGTCGTAGCGCTCAATTTAGGGAGCGGTGTTGAGTTTTGAATGGAAAATTTCTAGATAGGTCTTTTTGTCCGAAAAACCCACCTAGTCATTTGAAATGGTGTTTTTGAGTTATTTTGGGTGTGTAGTGGCATGTTAGGCATCAGTGGTATTCGGTAATTTGGTACAAGTTCGGGGATATTTTGGTAATTTCACTTGTTAGGGAAAATTTAATAGTCAAGCATAATTAATTCCCATATGGTTTGCTATTTAGGTTTTGACAGATAAGAGCTAGGACCGACTTGTGAGTAAGAACTAGAACCGCTTAGCAATTCAATTAAGTACTCCTGCCATGTTCTCCGTATGGTCTATTTACGAAAATATGTAAACGTATACATGATTCTATCAAATGAAAGTTTTAAAGTCTTTGTATTGCTTATGTTTTCATGCTGAGTTGTTTGGCAGGAAATTGAGTTAAAAATGCCATGAAATGTTTCTCTGAGTAGTTGTTTTAAATTTGGTTTATATTTAATGAGACAGTGAATTTGACTTAATTGCTCTGTCTCATATCCAACGGGAGAAAAGTTAGATCGGGCCCTGGTCAACGGGGCTTCTACGTTGATGCACGGTACTGTTGTTTGTGGTTCTCCCTTGCATCTGGTGTAGAAGGGATTTTGGGCCCTAGTTAGGGGGGCTTGTATGCTAACCGCATCATACCTAAGTTGTGATTATATGTGATAGTTGCTAATGAGCTTTCTTGATGTTATACTCCGGTTTGAGAATCTTTTTGTGCAAGTACATTTATGTATATATAATGAAGAATAATTTGGTGATGGTAACACTGATTTTCTGATCTTGAAAAAGAAACCATGGCATGTTTTGAAATCCTCAAACTTATTTTAGGAACATGGTTTATATGCTTGCTAGGCTCTCGTTCATTCCTTTATTTTTATGGTGATCACATAGGAGAGGCGAGATCCCTATGAGCAATACGAGGGATTGGCACCCGGAGAGAACCATTACAATAATGAAGTGTTTATTGACTTGAGAATTTTAGTCTTATAATTATTATTATGGATATTGTAGGGAGCTTAGGTCTCCTCGACTTTCTTCATAATTGTCAGTGACATATAAGTGACGGTTTTTGAATATTGAGGATTTTATAAGTGAGGCTTTTAAGAGCCAATGAATTGTTCTAGAATTTAGCAAGTTGTAATGAATTCTAACTACAAGTTGTAGTAGGCATGGTAGAGCCCTGGTGGAGGCTTAGTGGGCCTGCGGCCAGTCACGGGCCTAACTCATGGGCCCATCTGTGGGTTTGGGTCGTGACAGAAATGGTATCAGAGCTTAGGCATTACAATCCTGTAGACTCGTACCTAGGCTAATGAGTTGGGCTAGAATTGGAAAGGAATCACTACAAGAAAACAGACTTTTAGCGACGGGGAAATCCGTCGCTAAAAGCCCAAAATCCGTCGCTAAAGGTATTAGCGACGGATTAACCGTCGCTAAAAATCCCTCGTATAAAAGCCCGTCACTAATAGTTTAGCGACGGAATTTTTAAATCCGTCGCTAAATATGTGATTTTTACCGACGGATTTATTTTTCATTAGCGACGGAATATCCGTCGCTAATTATATTTTTAGAATTTTAATTTATTTCCTTTTTTGTCCAATTAGCGACGGATTAAATATTTAGCGACGGAATANTCCGTCGCGAAAAAGCTTATTTAGCGACGGATTATTCCGTCGCTAAATAACAGATTGAAATTAATGCTTTAGAGACGGAATAAATCGTCGCCAAAAGTCAAATTTTTTTTTGAAAGTTTTTTTTTTTTTCAATTACCTAAACCTGTACAGAAATACAATTCTCAACAACAACGCGCAATAAGCGAAATACAGAAAGAAATATATATAATCAATTATAAAAAATATTTATTATAAAAGAAACTAATACATGTACAAGCCGGGAACCGGAGATAGCCGGTTAGGAGAGGGGAGAAGATTACAACCCGAGCGCGGGGGGGGGGGGGGGGGAAGCTAGGAACGGGCACGGGAAGGGGCTCATCAGGGGTTCCCGAGTCCCGGATCTGGATCCTGCTGAACCGGGGCCGGAGCGGCTGGTCCAGCAGTGCCCTGCTCCCTCATCATCCGGCACACCACTGTAGCAATGCGCTCGATATCCTCCTCGTGCAACTGAGGCCGAGGAGCCGGTGTCTGTGGAGGGGCAGCAGGGGGTGAGGACGCTCCTATCACGGCACGAGGAGTCGTGCTAGGCAGGCCGCGTATGCGGCCTTTCGGCCGATTCACGACCTCCGGCGTATCCAGCCATCGCTTTAACCCCCCAGTACTCGCAGCCGTACTAGTGGACGCTGATGGCTGTCCGGACTGCTGCTCGGACCCCCTTAGCTGTTCATACGAGGCCTGCAAAAATAGTGGTTTAACGATATGTTATGGCATTAATTAACGAAACAGACATCGAGGATAGAAAGAAACAGATTAACTTAAATAAATTGACTCACATCGATCCGCCGGGCAATATCTGAAATATAGTCGCCCGCCTGGTGCGTCTCGTCCTTGTCCTTCTTCCGCACGTGCGTCTGAGTATAGGTCAGAGCTATGACCTCATCCTCCTCTAGATCCGGGTGCTCGACCGCGTTCATATGTCGGACGATGTCGTGTGGCACCGACCCCCCCGTGTGCGTCGGATCTCTGTTCTGTCTGTTCTCAGCCCCGCTCTTACTCTTGGCGTCCCAACCTGGATCCGCAGCCCACCGATCTATCATCTCCCCCCATACACGGTGAGATATCCAATGTGGGGGATATTTCGTCATGTCCGTCATCGGGGCACCCGCGGGCAGCGCCCTCTTCGCCCGGTCCCGTGCATCGTGGAGCCATCGGCGGTAATTCTTGCCGATGTAGGCAAAGAAAGCCTGCTGCCCCAGTCCCTGCTGCTCAGGCGTATCAAACGTGAACCCCTCCTGTAATGCATTCAATAACACAAATTAACAACATAAAACAAACTGTAATTTAACATTTACTAACGCTGAAAAAAATACTTCACCGTACCAGCCACTCCTCCCATAGGGCCTCCCTCGCAGCGGCATCCCAGTCCTTCCAGTACAGGCGTGGCTCGAAGAATCGGCCCTTCACAAGAACGCCGATCTTCGTCCTCGCCATATTCTCCAGGATCCTGCCAAAGAAGTAATTAAATTAATTAATACAGTTCAAATATAAATTAACACCCAAAAATTTTAAACATAAGGCATGAGGTGATATTTTTAGTACTTACAGGCCCTCCTGCGTGAGCGTAACTCTCTGTTTACGCTGGGGGTCGATGCGTACCCCGCGTGTCGGACCACGGCCTCGTCGAGATCCTACAAAACACAGACATTAATACAGTTCAAATATAAGGCTAGCGAAAATGTAGGAAACACCGTTATCAACTATACCTGAGGTAGAACCCACGGAAGACGGCTGGGGCGACGGCGATGGCTGGGGCGACGGTGACGGCGACAGCTGGGGCTGGGCCCCCGATGGCTGTCCGCGATCACTCTGTGCCTCGTCATCAGTAGGCAATGACGAGGTGGGAGTAACCGGGGAGGAAGCAGCTCGGCGTCCAGCCCGGCCACGAATAGCCCGTATCCTATCCATATCTGACTTCATATAGATTATATACAAAGACATTAACACGTGAAAAACAATAATTTAGGCATAAATCATCATCGGCACTATATATATATATATATATATATATATATATATATATATACGGATGTGCAAAAACACATCAATAAACACCAAGTTCTAAAATGTTACTACATTTTTCCCGTGATGTTACAACATTACAAGTCAATCATTTTCAGTTTGCGAATCATCTTCATCACTATCCTCGTCGCCCTCTTCTTCGTGGGACTCGTCGTCCTCTTCATCTTCTAATTCATCCTCTTCATCAGTAGACTCGGTCACATCATCTCCAACACTTTCAACATCTTCCGCGTCATCATCTACGACTTCTTCTCCCACAAGAAGTGTTGTTGGAAGAGGAAGATCGTCCTCCTCGTTGTTGACCTCAACAGGGAACAAGACACGTGGTTGGTCGGCTTGAAAGGAGTCTAGCTCACTGTCATATGTCACGGGCAATTTCTTGGACTTGATAGTTGTATACCAATGAGATTTGGGATTGGCGACGTCCTCCGCGTAAAAGACTTGTACAGCTTGACTAGCAAACACAAAGGGCTCGTCTGATGCAAGTCTTGACTTGACATTGACATCTACAATCCCTTGAGAGCTAACACGGATTCCTCTGCTGCATGTGACATCGAACCACGTACACTTGAACATTACCAGGCGGTTTTGGGAACCCAGATATGTTAGCTCAACAATCTCATCTAGCTCTCCGTAAAAATCCATGCAATTCTCGGCATAACAGTCGCCGTTGACCAAGACTCCACTGTTTTGGGTTTGTTTTGTTCGGTCATCATCTTTTACGTTAAACCTAAACCCGTTGATGATATAACCTCCGTAACAGGATGTTTGTTTGTTAGGGCCTTCGGCTAGTAATTTCAAGCAGGAGGCCACTGGTCTATCCATTGACTGAACCTATTGTAGATGACGGTAAAAATTAAGGATAAATCAGTATACTAATTGGCCACAGAACTGTATATAACACATAATATAATTTCGTTAAATAATCTTACACGGATTTTGAACCACTGTACAAATTGTGATTTCCGGTGAGATTCAAGTCCAGCGGGATCAGTGATTAAAGATTCCGCATCGAACTCACTGCAAACCAATATGCATTTAACTCGCTTAACACACACTTTCAATTATGTACAGCAATGTAAGTGAATTAAGACTTTAACTTACTCAACGAATGCCGAAACTTCATCGCAATTTAGAAGGGCATATATTGTTGCAGCACTGTACTCTTCATCTGTTAGCCATCGAGTATACGTTCGGCCGAACGGACTACCTGACTGCTTGAATATTGACAATTGCCCTTCCAAATTTGTGCTTGCTCCGGGATCATTTCGGCCTAGTTGATTTAACCTTGTACCAACATCCGAACCGAAATATTGACTACAAAAGTTTACAAGTTCTTCCATTACGTAAGCCTCCGCAATTGAGCCCTCAACCCGAGCCTTATTACGGACTTTTTTCTTTAAATGGAACATGAACCTAGAAGTTTAGGGAATCGAGTTAGGTGGAATATCAATGATAACAGATGTCGCATTAAGTGTAAACGAACAACTGTAACAATTTAAGGATTACCTCTCGAAGGGATACATCCACCGATATTGCACGGGTCCACCCATCTTAGCTTCATATGCCAAGTGAACAGGCAGATGCTCCATTGAATCAAAGAACGAAGGTGGGAAGATTTTCTCCAGCTTGCAAATCGTCACCACAATGTTCTTCTCAAGCACTTCCATGTTACTCACCCGGATCGTAGAAGAGCATATATCTCGAAAGAAATGAGATAATTCAGTCAAAGTCTCGCAAACAACCCGTGGCAACAGTCCCCGGAAGGCAATAGGAATGAATCTCTCCATGAATACGTGGCAGTCGTGACTCTTCATCCCTTGGAACTTGCATTCCGAAACATTGCAACAACGAGATATGTTGGACGCAAACCCATCCGGAAGCTTCAAATTCTTAACCCACTGACAGACCTTCTCCACTTGTTTCTTGTCTAGACAGTAAGGTGCTTTCGGAAGTATGGTCCTCCCACTGACTGTCCGAGGATGCAATTCACGGCGTACACCCAACTGTTGTAGATCCCTTCTCGCTTTAAGGTGATCTTTCGATTTGCCCTTGAAATTCATCACTGTGTTGAACACATTATCAAAAACTTTCTTCTCAATATGCATCACATCCATGTTGTTTCGGATAACGAGCGTCCTCCAGTAGGCTAACTCCCAGAAGATACAAAATTTTCTCCAGTTGTGCTCTTTCCCGAACCCTGCAATCTTCTGATCCGGCACACCCTTACCGTGTGGTATGTCAGTATCAAGTGCCTCCAGGTGTGAGAGTACTTCTTCACCAGATGGGTAGTCCAGCGTGACAACCTCACGCTCGATTGTCCCGTCAAATTTATCCTTCTGCCTACGAAACTGATGGCCCGGTGGCAAAAGCTTACGGTGACATCCGAACCACGAGGCCTTTCCGTCGTGCTTTAACGTATGACCGGGGTTCACGCCCATACAAGCAGGGCATGCTAGCTTCCCATGTGTGCTCCAGCCACACGTCATTTCCAATGCGGGGAAATCATGTATAGTCCACATCAAAACAGTCATCATCTGAATTATCGTACTGTATACCACCTTCAATAATGACCAGTGATTAGGCATTGCCGATGTAAATATCAATGCATGAATGTTACAACACGTCTACATATTTCCCCTCCACTCTTGAACAGGTAGTGGTCCTATCCCATTCAGAAAAGCACATGTTTATAAAACAGTGAATAACTCATGCTTAGTCCGATGTCTGTGGAAAATTCGGCAGCACCTCCCCGCATTTCTCCAAGTACACCACATCGATTCGGTGTTCTAACATTCATCTAACCTTGCTCAGGAAGGTTTGACGGATGTTAGAACACCAGATCTGTATGCACCCGGAGAAACACATGAGAACGTGTACCAAATATCCACGACATAGAACATAAAGCATGAGTCAAAATACTGTTTTATAAACAATTAGCTTTTCCAAACTGTCCAAACTGGACATCCAAAGGCTCATTACAAGGCATTACTTTGTAATGAGTACCTTTGAACGGGAACTAAGGGTTTTTATGCATGCATGTGTTCAGAAATTGATAAGATATGCAAGAATCTTTCCGAAATATCAAAACTGCAGAATGATCGTTGCATATGTTATCAATTCCACATTAAATAGAACTCGTTGGCAACGAGTTGAACCATCTCGTTGCCAATGGACTTCTCAAAACAACAATTAATATAAAGAAGGCAGGGTTTGTAAACAACGAGTAATTGAACCATCTCTGGGCAACATGGAGTAATTATGGGATGTACAAGGGCTAATTAGGGCTAACTGGGTTATTAGGGAACAAGACACGATTATTAATTATAGCTGATTAGAGTTGATTAGGACTAATCAGGGTTATTTAGTCCTAATTTTAATTGTGCCAAGTAGTGATGATTAGTCCTAATTAGGGCTAATTGGGCTTAATTGGGTTATGTTAGGGCTAATTAATGTTAATGAGGGATAGTTTCGGATGATTATAGCTGACTAGGGTTGATTAGGACTAATTAGAGTTATGTAGTCCTAATTAGGGTTTAATTGTGCCGAGTACTGCTGATTAGTCCTAATTAGGGCTAATTAGGCTTCATTGGGTTATGTTAGGGCTAATTAATGTTAATGAGGGATAGTTTCGGATGATTATAGCTGACTAGGGTTGATTAGGACTAATTAGAGTTATGTAGTCCTAATTAGGGTTTAATTGTGCCGAGTAGTGCTGATTAGTCCTTATTAGGGCTAATTAGGCTTAATTGGGTTATGTTAGGGCTAATTAATGTTAATGAGGGCTAGTTTCAGATAATTATAGCTAATTAGGGTTGATTAGGACTAATTATGGTTATTTAGTCCTAATTAGGGTTTTGATGGTGCCGAGTAGTGTTGATTAGTCCTAACTAGCGCTAATTAGGCGTAATTGGGTTATGTTAGTGCAAATTATGACTAATTAGGCTAACTACAATCAATACGCGCATAATTGGGTTCATTTGGGCTAATTTGAGGTAATTACAGCTAATTTGAATTTCATCAGGTTCTTAGGGTTAATTAAAACTAATTAGGCTCGTTAGAGCTAATTAGGGTTAATTGATTTACTAAAATATTGTTAATCAGGACTAATTAGGGCTAATTATAGCCAGCGCTGGAGCCACGATTAGATTCCAGGGGGTGCATGCTAAAAATTTCGCATTAACCTAACTAACCTAAATTTAATGCACATTCAACAACCTCAATTCCGACACCTCATATAGGGTGTCGATATGGTGTCCGATACGTGTCTGACACCTCCGGACACCGTCGATCAGACGTGGTGTCCGTGTCTGCGCTAACTAACAGGTATCTCAATCCAATTGGGTCCCATCCTCCGTCAACAATCTCAATTCTCAAATGCTCAATGCAATAAAAATTAACAAAAATCACACATTCAATCCAATTGGGTCCCATCCTCCGTCAATAATCTCAATATCTCAAATGCTCAATGCACAATCTAAAATCATCAATTCATAATCGCAATTACTTCAAATGCACAGCTAATAACCTAAAATCATCGATCAATAATCACAATTCTAAAACGCACAATTAACAACCTAAAATTATCAAACAAATGATCAATGTTCAAATGGGAAAAAAATGTTCAAAATTCACATATCCGATGCGCTTGAATTATTTCAATTTAGGGTTCGATTGTATTAGGGCATTCAATTTAGGGTTCAATTAGTTTCATTTAGGGTTCGGTTCGATTAGGGCATTCAATTTAGGGTTCAATTACTTCAATTTAGGTACAATTAGGGGGTTCTATTGATTCAATTTAGGGTTCGGTTGATTTGAGGCATTAAATTTAGGATTCAATTAGTTCAATTTAGGGTTCAATTAGGGGGTTCTATTGATTCAATTTAGGGTTCGGTTGATTTGAGGCATTCAATTTAGGGTTCAATTAGTTCAATTTAGGGTTCGGTTGGATTAGGGGGTTCAATTTGGGGTTCAATTAGGGTTCGGTTAGATTGGGGCAATCAATTTAGGGTTTAATTAGGGATTCAGTTAGTTTAATTTAGGATTCGATTCAATTAGGGCATTAAATTTAGGGTTCAATTAGGGGGTTCTATTGATTCAATTTAGGGTTCGGTTGATTTGAGGCATTCAATTTAGGGTTCAATTTAGGGTTCAATTAGTTCAATTTAGGGTTTAGGGTTTAGGGTTTAGCACGTGTATTTTAGTAACGGAGATCTGTTAAGGAATGGTTTTCCAAGTTCTCTTCTTCAACTAAAGAATTTGCGAACGATTAGAGTTGAAGAGGACGTTACAGTTGAAGGGGACGTTACACAGGGTTGCAGCCAATCATTTGTTGATACTTGCGTTTCAACATTTCAGTGCATGCATATTCTAGATTTACGGAACTCCATATTCGAGACCCTACCACGATCCATTGGGGGTTTGAAGCATCTGAAATACCTGGACATAAGTTGGAATGGAAATCTCAAATCGCTTCCTACATCCCTTTGCAAATTGCAGAGTTTGCAAACACTACAATTAGAGGGATGCTGGGAGCTAAAAGAGTTGCCTAGGGATTTTGGAGACCTAATCAGCCTCAGATGCTTGGGTCTAACAACGTAAGAAAAAGAGCCATGGCATCACATGACTAACCTAATATAGATTCACGAGATACAAAAACAAACATATAAACACAAGTGACGAGACAATGACAACCAGATGCAAAATTCGCAGTGGCAGAACAAATCGAGAGTAAATCCACTCGCTATCGAAAACACAGCACGGAGCAATAGAGACTTACCGGAGTTGGCCGGAGCTCGATTCCAGAAATTGCCTATGCTAGATCCGGCTGGAGTTGCAAACTACGTCGCCGGAGGTGGCGCGGCGTCGGGGGGAATACGAGGGTGTCGCCGGAGAGGTGCCGGATGTGGGTTGCCGTAGAGGGGCTTGCCAGATGTGGGCTGCCGCCGCCGGTGAAAGTTTTTAATTAAGAGAGAGAGAAACATGAGAAAGAAAAGAAAGAGATCAGATCTGAACTTTTAAAGACTTTTATCGACGGGAAAAGTCCGTCGGTAAAAGTCCGTCGGTAATAGTCCATTTTCACCGACGGACTTTTTAGCGACGGCCATATTCCGTCGCGTAAATGGTTTCAACCAACGGATTTTTACCGACGGCGTTTCCCGTCGCTGAAAGACCTTTTAGCGACGGAATACATTCCGTCGTTAAAAATCCGTCGCTAAATCTACCTTTTCTTGTAGTGAATGGACCTTGACTTAGTAAAATTAAGGATTTGTTGATATGTTTTCTTATGAATTTCAGTAATCGACTAAGTGATTGATTTTAAATTTTAAATCTTGACGGCAACAATTAATTTCTCCGCTCCAATTTGGACTTAGGTCAACGTTTACAAAAGGAAATACAACGTCAGAAACGATTCAATTGAAAATACCTTACACTTGAGCACTATTCACCTGAGCAATTTGTTGCACCATCGTATTGGCCGTGGAGAGGAGGGATCATTCTCTGAGAGGGTGACATGATCCATAGAATTACCACCTTGCTCGACCATTCCCAAGCTGAACTCTTGAAAATACCTTGTCGATTGTCACGTTCCAATCTACCCGATTAGGCGTATCTGACGGAGTAGAAGAAGAAGGCCTAGCCTTCGTTAGAGCCTTCCTCTCCTTTGGTGCCTCTCTGGACACTTCTTTGGCCTTCTCCAGGCCAAATACAATGTTCTCTGGCCTCTCCTTCTTCGGCTGGGGCTGTGGAGTCGATAACGATTCAAAGGCCTAGTCTTGGACATCGAAGTTTTCAACACTTTGTAACTTATCGGGGATGACATCGCCCAACCTGAATCAAGTCGAGACATCCCCTCCTTCATAGTCAAAAATGATTCCGCACTCATGAAACTGAGCATTACTCAAAGTATACTTGGACTCTAGAGGCTCAGCTCCTTTGATCCGTTTGATATGCTCAAGATCAGCATCAATCATGTTCTTTTCCCTCAAGGTGTTGCAAGACCTTGTATCGCCCTCGGGATTCCACTCATTAGGAATATCCCATGCTATATTCTTAGGAAGTCTAACGAACAAGAACCTGTCCTTCCAATTGTGGCTGGATGAAAGGGGTTTGGAAAAAGATTGGCATTGGCTTTGAACATTGACTCAAGAAATACCAACCCACTTGTTTTGTTATTGTGCATATGGTAAAGAACCATCTAAACACCCTAGCTCTAGGTTACAAGCCGAGCTTATGACACTGATATATGAAGAAAGACATAAACTACCAAGCATGAGGAAAAAACTGGCCGGTTTCTAGGTCATACATATTAAGCATCTTCGCGAAGAAGGTATGAAGAGGCACTCTTAAACCATTATAAAACATATCCGAGTAGACCGTCACTTCGTCTATTGTGCATATATTGGCTGCCTTTCCCTCCTTTGGTAACCTAAGTTGTACATACCTATGGATTTAGCAACGCTTCCTCAAGATTTGGAGGTCATGGTTGCGCAGCCTACTCGTAAGGGTACGTGCATCAAACGATTTTGGACTATGAGCCTGCTCGGCCAAAACTTCCTTCACAGGAGGCTGCCGAGGCGCATGGTTGGGAACTAAAAGAATTCTTATGTCTAACACCCTGGGATCAAATGTCCTCTCTACCCTAACACTCATAGCATCATCGTTAAGCTCGAAAACGTGTTCATTACTTTGAGTTGAACAAAGGAATTCAAGGAAGTTGAAGGGATTTTGACGCTTACTTTTATGGATAAGGGATGTTCTTCAAACTCAAGAACATCAACACTTTCAGATCTCCTTCACTTTGCTCTTGAAATCCCCCAAACTCTCTTAAGTATAATCATCTCTCTTCATTCAAAATAAAATGGAATGAAGCGGAATGCGATGGTTTCCCCTTTAATATAGAGAGGCTATCATGTTCCAATGGCTAGGATTTCACAACCGTTGGGATGACCAACACATGGCACCAAGCGATCAATATGACAGGGGGTAAGTATACCCTTGTGCCCCTTAAAGGAAACCTTAGCAAACCCAAGTGGATGCACTCCATCATTCGAAGGTCCTAATTCTCTGCTCGTTAGCCCGAGTAGAAGAGCTACAATAGACCCCTAATCCTTCTCTGATTGCCAGACCGAGCAGACAAGGTCCTTAGGGCAAGGCCCCCTGAGTTCTCTCTATTTGTTAGACCAAGTAGACGCGCTCCTTAGGGCTCCCTAATCCCTCTTTGCTCACCAAACTGAGCAAATGAGCTCCTTAGGCCCCTTTAAGTTCTCTCTGCTGGCGGGACTAATGAGACGAGCTCTTTAGGGCTCCTTAATCCCTCTTTGCTTGCCAGACCGAGCAGGTGAGCTCTTTAGGATTCCCTAATCACTCTCTGCTCTCCAGGCCAAGTAGGTGAGCACCTTTGGACTCTTTAACCCCTTTCAGATTGCCAGACCGAGCAAATAAGCTCCTTAGGGCCTCCTAAATCCTCTCTGCTCACCAGACCGAGCACGAGCTCCTTAGAGGCCCATAATACCTCTATGATCGCCAGACCAAGCAGACGAGCCACTTAAGGCTGCCTAATCACTCTTTGCTCACATGGCCGAGCAGATGAGCTCTTTAGGACCCCTAGTTGCTCTACTCGTCTTGTCGTAGACGAGCTCAAGCCTCAAGCTCTCTTGTCCAGCTGAATAGTCGAGTTCAAAAGTTTGTGTCCTCTGCTCGTACAGCCGAATAGACAAGCTCAGGACCTTCAGCACTCTGCTTGTCTAGCCGAGCAGATGAGCTTAAGATGCTCTGCTCATTCCGCAAAGTAGACGTGCTCAAGCCTTAAGCTCTTTGCTCGTCCAGTCGAGTAGATGAGCTCAAACTCTCACGCTCTCTACTTGTCTAGCTGAGCAGACGAGGTCAAGGTCTTAAACTCTCTGCTCCTCCAACTGAGCAGACGAGGACAAACTCTCAAGCTCTCTGCTCGTCTAGCCGAGCACACAAGCTTAGGGTCTAAGCTCTCTGCTCATCCAGCGGAGCAAATGAGCTGAAGCACTTAAGCTCTCTGCTTGTCTAGTGAGCAGACGAGCATCTTTCAAAAGGGTACTTCCACTCTCTGCTCGTCAGATCGAGTAGACGAGTTCCTTAAGCCTTCAAGCTTCTTTTACTTGGCCCAAGAACAAGCCAAATATTTCTCTGCTCGGTTATTGAATGAAAAGTGTCGCTCTTGGCTTAAATTCTCTAACACAGAACACACCCTGTCGGGGGTCCAAATCCCGGTATCAATTAGAAGAAGATTATCCTACTTCCACATTCTTGCCAGAAAGAACAGGGAATGGGAGAAAATGATATGGAAAAAATACACCTCCCTCTAGAAGTGCCGCATGTCACATAGGGACCACGTAAGAGTTCCACCTGGATCAGACCTATGACCCGATTTGAGGCTTCTCCCTTTTGTCTGATAATTCTTCCCTTATCTGTGCCACCTTTCTCAGAGGAATATGGGTGGTATTCTCCTACTAGGAGACTACTAGCCCACTGCTAGTGAAAAAATACTCCCCTTCTATATATGAGAGAAGTCAGATTGGTGGGAGGCAAGTTCAAAAATCCCCCAAACACTCATACCTTTTCCCTGCTCACATACTGATTAAGCATTGTAGATTCTCAGCCAGATACCCCTCCGGCAAGTCACCAGTGTCGTTTGTGATGTGCAGGCCTATTCGTGAGCTAATCTCGACCGGTCCAGATTTCATCCACAGCACAATCTAGAGGAAGCATTAGTGGAAGCCAATACAAGTAACATTGGCAAATCACCTAAGTAAATTCAGGAGTTTTTTTACAATTTTATTGGACTAATCAAAACCCCTTAAACAAGAACAATATTAATCAAATAGAATTTGATATACATAATGCATTTTATCCTCGTTCCCAATACATAAAAAATATTACAAAGTTGAATGAAACTCTTTTTGAATGAAGAAATAATGAACAAAGTTTAAAAAGAAACTATATGTGATTGTAAGTTGTAATATTAATTAAGGGGTTCGATCCACACCCACCGGTGGGAAAAAAAAAATTTCCCACCGAATCGCCACTAATACATGCGATTGCAAAAAAAAAAAAATTGAGCCGCAATTGGGCCAAAGTGGGCCACAGAGGAGCCGCAATTGGCTTTGGGCCAATCGCAAGATTGGCCCAAAGCCAATCGCAAGATTGGCCCAAAGCCAATCGCAAGATACATGCGATTGACTTTGGACCAATCGCATGTATTTCTTGCGATTGGCCCAAGGCCAATTGCGGCTCCATTTTCTGAAATTCGGCAATAACCCCCCGTGGCCCCCACCCCTCCCCCCCCCGGGCCCCCACACCTCTTTCCCCCTCCCACCCGTGACCTCCTCCCTCCCCTTGGCCCCCCACCCCTCTTCAACACATGGCACAAGATGGCTTGGCCCCCACCCCTTCCACGGCTCCCCCTGCATTATTCGGTCCTTTCCCCCCCACTTTTCTGTCTATAAAATCACTCTTCCCCGAATTATTTCTTGCACTCTCCTCATCCTCCCTATCTCACCTACATAATCTCCACAACAATACGAGCGAAAAAAAATTTACGCTAGAAGAAGATCGGTGGATTTTTCGTCATTTTTTTCAAGTCAAAACAAGTAAGTATTTTGAATTTTCTTATAATTCAATGTTAATTTTAAATTGTTCTTACCAATTGATTGTTTAAATTGTGTTACCCTTAAATTGTTCTTACCATAGTCTAAAATTCGTGTTTAGGGCGTCATAATAACGTTTTTAAAAATCGGGGTATTACCATCGAAAGATTCGAAAATAGCGAGTTTTTAGGTCGTCAAAATTATGATTTTTCACGAGTTGATAAAAAATAGCTAGTGCTAGATTTTGCCAAAGTGCAAAAAAGAGACCCTAGTTATTTTTAAAAGATCTGTATCAGGTAAAAATGTCAGATTTTTTCAAAGACTAGAAACGGGTTAACTGATACGCGCAACCTTGTAACTTCGCAGTGTAATTTAAAATATCAAGCTAGCGTGATTTCGCGCGAAATTTTTTTGAGAACCCTAGGATGTTGGGAAGTTCCATTCCCCAGGAATTCGGGCCATTCCGAAGCCGGTAGCAATTTTTTGCCAAACGGGCTTATAAGCGCTCGATCCGGACACCGGTTCGAGATTTTTTGACGAAAAATCCCTAAAATGCTTTCTAGATCAAGGATGAACTCAGCAACCTTAGAATAGCATCTTAAAGCACTTTTGAGATTTTTTTTTTTTTTTTTGGCATTTTGGTAATTCGCCGCCCGAGAGGGGTATTCTCGTAATTTTACGCTGTCAACTTTTTCGAACGACTTTTCAGTCCGTAAATGTAAGCACACCCTAGCGAAGGCTGGGAAGTTCCATTCCCCAGGAATCCGGGCCATTCCGAAGCCGGTAGCAATTTTTTGCCGGACGGGCTTGTAAGCGCTCGATCCGGACACCAGTTCGGGATTTTTTGACGAAAAATCCCTAAAATGCTTTCTAGATCAAGGATGAACTCAGCAACCTTAGAATAGCATCTTAAAGCACTTTTGAGATTTTTCCCGATGCCAGGGGCATTTTGGTAATTCGCCGCCCGAGAGGGGTATTCTCGTAATTTCACGCTCATTACTTTTTCGAGCGTCTTTTCAGTCCGTAAATGTAAGCACACCCTCCTGAAAGGCTGGGAAGTTCCATTCCCCAGGAATCCGGGCCATTCCGAAGCCGGTAGCAATTTTTTGCCGAACGGGCTTTTAAGCGCTCGATCCGGACACCGGTTCGGGATTTTTTGACGAAAAATCCCTAAAATGCTTTCTAGATCAAGGATGAACTCAGCAACCTTAGAATAGCATCTTAAAGCACTTTTGAGATTTTTTCCGATGCCAGGGGCATTTTGGTAATTCGCCGCCCGAGAGGGATATTTTCGTAATTTTACGCTGTCAACTTTTTCGAACGACTTTTCAGTCCATAAATGTAAGCACACCCTAGCGAAGGCTGGAAAGTTCCATTCCCCAGGAATTCGGGCCATTCCGAAGCCGGTAGCAATTTTACCGGTTCGGGATTTTTTGACGAAAAATCCCTAAAATACTTTCTAGATCAAGGATGAACTCAGCAACCTTAGAATAGCATCTTAAAGCACTTTTGAGATTTTTCCCGATGCCAGGGGCATTTGGTAATTCGCCGCCCGAGAGGGTATTTTCGTAATTTTACGCTGTCAACTTTTTCGAACATCTTTCCAGTTCGTAAATGTAAGCAAACCCTAGCGAAGGCTGATTTGAAGCCGTTTCGCGGGGCGTTGGGGTCCTAATGAACCCCGGGCCATTTCGGTAATTTGCCGCTCATCGGGGGCTATTTTGGTAATTTTACATTACACGAATTTCCTGAATGACTTTTAGTTCAGGATAGTGTTTGCGACGCCCGAAAAGTTATTTTAAAGTTGTGAATTAGATAAAGCTTGTTGGGGCGATGACTGAAAAAACTATTCAGCTTTTCTGATGGCAGGGGGCATTTTGGTAATTCGCATTCCCGAGAGGGGTATTTTCGTTACTTTGCCCCTTTCAGTTTTTCAATCGACTGCTTCGTCCAGAAATGTAAGCAAAGCACCTGAAAGGTTGTTTCGAAGCTGATTTGGGGCGTTAGGGTGATAATGAACCCCCGGGGGCATTTCGGTAATTTGCCGCTCATCGGGGGCTATTTTGGTAATTTTACATTATACAAAATTTCCAACAATTACACTGCAAATAAATTTTATTCTTCTTTTATTTAATTCTATGACTTGTTGAGAATGATATAATTTTTATTTTTTAGATTTCAGTATAAATATGGATGCAACTGGAGGAAGCAATTTCTGTGAAGGTTCTGATCCACCTTACTTGGATCAAGTTTTTCAAACACTGGACGAAGTCGAAGCATACTACAGAGCATATTCGAAAACGATGGGTTTCGGTATTAGAACTAAGACGACTAGAAAACGGGTGAATATCGATCAAATTGGTGCAAGGTTATTTGAGTGTCATAGAGGAGCACCGCATGTACCCCCGGTCGTTCAGATCAGTGACGAAGGGACAACAAGACAAAGAAAACGCGACACATTTCCGGGTACCGGCTGCAAGGCCCATGTGTATGCAGTACACCGGAAAAAAGAAAACCATTGGGTTGTGACGGGAGTGGAGTTGAGTCATAATCATCAGTTGATGACTCCCAGTAAGATTGGTCAAATTCATCAACACCGAGAAATTAGCGCGGCACACAAACAACTGATTTTTACAATGGCCGGGGCTAAAATTCCACCTTCTAAGATGATGGGGGTTTTCTCAAGCCAGGCTGGGGGGATTGACAAGTTGAGTTTCAACGACGTAGACCTTCGAAATGAACTTCGTGCTCAGAAGAGAGAGTCTTTCCGTAGGAATGATGCTCAAGCTACACTTGATCTCTTCAGGTGCCTTCAGAGTGAGAATTCTGGATTTTTCTACAGTATCCAACTCGATGATGAGAACCGCATTAGTACTATATTTTGGGTGTACCGCCGATCTATAGCTGCTTACCAAAATTTTGGGGATGTTGTGACGTTTGACACCACATACCGCACCAATAAGTACTCTATGCCTTTTGCTCCGTTCACGGGGGTGAACCACCACTATCAGTCAATCTCGTTTGGCTTTGCCCTGCTTAGGGATGAGACGGAGGAGTCATTTACGTGGTTATTTGAAACGTGGCTTCAAGCAATGTATCGTATTCCTCCAAAGACCATCATCACCGACCAAGATCTGGCAATGAAAAATGCAATCGCTAAGGTCCTTCCAGATACTCACCATGGCCTGTGCACGTGGCACATAAGCAACAAATATCCCGAACGGCTTCACCATGTATATGCAAACCATCCGGAATTCAAGACTGACTTTAATACATGTGTGAAGAAATCGTTGACGGTAGACGTGTTCGAGGAGAGGTGGGCCACGTTAATGGATGACTACTCTTTGCACAATCATGGCTGGTTACAATCGTTGTATGCGATCAAGACACAGTGGGTCGGTGCCTACACCAAGAAGTTTTTTGCAGCCGGAATGACTACGACCTCGAGAAGCGAAGCTATGAATTCATTCTTTGATGGGTACGTAAGCCAGTCTTCAAGTATAGTGGAGTTCGTACTGGAGATGCAGAAAGCCGTTGATAGGCAATTGTACCGTGAGAGAGAAGCCGACGCGGCTACGGCTTACAAAGAAAGAGCCATACTACTCTTTCCACCTTTGGAGGTTCATGCGGCTCAACTCTATCCCAATGAAATGTTTAGACAGTTTCAGAATGAACTACTAAAGTCGAATCAATATGGCATGGAAAAGTTGCACGAGTATTCCACCAGGGAGGTCAAGGTTTATGCTTTGACAAATGTGACGAATTTCGCGAATCCGTGCTCTTCGTCGACTCCGAGGAACAGAAGACATTTTACCGTGGCTAAATGTATGGACACCGGGTTGGTAAATTGCAACTGTCAATTGTTTGAGCATAAAGGTATACTTTGTCGACACGCGTTGAGGGTTTTGAGCTCGAAGAATGCTAGTGAAATCCCTCAACAGTATATCTTGGAACGGTGGACGAAGGAAGCCAATAGAGTCCACGGTCACATTCCTTACGTGCCCAATGTTTCAGTTGATTTCGAGCAATCTGAGCCGCTGCGATATAATCACCTTTGTAACATCATGCACGGTTTATCATTGGATGCAGCGTCAACATTTGATGGGTACATGTATCAAGTTGAAGCAGCCGCACGGGATAAGGCTAAGCATGCACAGTTTAGGATGGCTGATCCACAAAGACGGGACACTCCGACTACTCGGACGACTCCAGCCGGTAGATTCAATCGAGCCAAACAGCCAGTCATTGACGGCACTAGCATGCAAGGTGAGGAGGACGACATTTTTGATCCAATTATTTCTCAAACAAAAGGGCGAAAACGAGAAATACGCATGAAGAATCCGATTGAAAAAGAAACGGGTCAAAAAAAATTGCGAAAGTGTGCGTTGTGTAATAAGATGACTGATCATGACAAGAGAAACCATTATAAAGTGTTAGGTCTCGCACCTGGCAGTATGGTCGAGGAGGACGATGATGATGAAGAGTGTTAGGGTTAATGTTTCAGTTGTATAACGAATAACTTTTATAATGTTTAAATTTGTGATTTGGTTTGTTCTTCCGAAAAATCTTGTACTTTTTTGCGCTCATTGCACCTCAGGCACGCTAGTTAGCCCATTCGTAAGAATTTCGGCGAAAAACGAGACACATTATTTTTTGGGTTTTCCTATGAAGGGCCTATTCGGGCACACTTTAGGGCCCAATTCATAGCTTCCGAAAAATCTTGTACTTTTTTTTGTCACTTTTTTTCGCTCATTGCACCTCAGGCACGCTAGTTAGCCCATTCGTAAGAATTTCGGCGAAAAACGAGACACATTATTTTTTGGGTTTTCCTATGAAGGGCCTATTCGGGCACACTTTAGGGCCCAATTCATAGCTTCCGAAAAATCTTGTAATTTTTTTTGTCACTTTTTTTTCGGTCATTGCCCCTTAGGCACGCTAGTAGGCCATTTCTATGAATTTCGGCGAAAATCGAGACAAATAATATATTTGGTTTTCCTATAAAAGGCATATTCGCGCACACTTTACGCCAAATTCATAGCTGCGAAAATACATATACATTTTTTAAGGGGTTCTTTGCTCATTGCACCATAGTCACGCTAATTAGGATAATGGTAATGAAGCCATCTAGCTTCATTTTTTTTCAGCTCCCAGGCTATCCTATACCTAAACGTCAAGGCAGCCTTCCTTGTCCACGACGTATATCTGAGCACCTCCGAGCGAGCAATGTAGTCCATGTACTTGAGGACGTAAATCCCGCAATCGTGACTGTTATATTGCTTTGGTCGGTCCTTTATCATCACGACCGTCCAAGGCTCTACCGTCGAATTCCTGGTGATGGATTCCCCCGAATAATCTCGGCACGCTAGCGAGAAGATAGTAGTCTGCATCCAACAATTAAAAAGATCATCAAGCCTATGTTACAATAAGAATATACTATGAGCCAAGGTCAACCGATAAAAACTAACCACTGCAGTGATGTACTCGCTATACATCTGTGCCAGCGACCGCCCAGGAGAGTCCTCCCTTAGGCTATCGTATATGTTGACCTGTCTGTTCGCTGGATGGAGAACTAATAGGAACCAGTGGTGTTCATGATGGCAAGGTATCATGACAAGGTTCGCATCGAGCAGCGTGACATTGGTAGTCTGCGTCAACAGGCCTAATACGTTTCCAGATGGTTGACACTTAACATTGCCTGCCCCTCGCGTCCTCCATTCTGTTAACTCCCTCATGCTGGTCACCATTATTGTGACAAAATAAGTGGGATACATGTTAAGCTTCAAATCTTCACACTGGTTATAACGTAGCTCTCTAATCCGGAGCAGATCTATATAAGCGTTCATGACGAAATTTGAAATATCTGTCTCCGGTGCCAACATTCTCACATCCGCGTGACCTAGCAATGTTCCAAGAGGAAAGTCTGTTGAATCGACAGGCTCAGGCCCGAAGTAGTGCCGGTCGATCCAATCCCGCTTGTTCGGCCTCAATGGCTTTGTCGCTTGTCCTTTATCCGACCGGTTGCTTGGGCGCGAGGCCTGGATTCCTACTTGGGTCACCTGACTCTGGCGCTGAGAGTCGTACGTGTCAGGAGGCAAGCGACTAGACGGCTCCCAGAATTCCCTCTGGGGCAAAGACGCGTCAGGAGGCAAGCGACTAGACAGCTCCCAGAACTCACTCTGGGGCACAAAGTCGTAGGTGTCAGGAGGCAAGACTAGACGGCTCCCTCACCACACTCTGGGGCACATCGTCGTACGCGTCCAGAGGCAAGCGACTAGACGGCTCCCCCAGGCCCTGACTCTGGGGCTGAGAGCCGAACGGGTCAGGAGGCAAGCGACTAGACGGTTCCCCTTGGTAACCCCGGTACGCAACACCAAAGTTGTGAAGATCAGTCTTGTACCTCTCAATGGAGCTCTTGAAACTGTCAGGCGCATGCGCGACATACCAGTCAAACCGCTCGAGCTGCTTGAACATCTCATGGCCCTGTTCAACCGAAAAACACGCAGAGAAAAATCACCGTCATCATTTCAGGCATGGTCGAGAAGGTGCGCAAATAAATATTGAAACAACACTAGGTTGACTTACAATGCTCAATGCCCAGAACTGGTCATAGACCTCACGTGGCGCGTACGATGTCTTCCTCACTTGGGAAGGGCGATTCACCCTCGTGCGCGTCAGCTTGAGAAACCACTGTATGTATTCCTCAGTACTGGTGCCGTCGTCCCGCACCGATCCCAGGCTGTCATACGTTTCCTGCCAAGTATTCCACTGTTGCACCTCGTCACCCAACAAAATCAAGGCATCAGCCACCTCGAAGTTCGGCCCTCGACCACCCCTGTATGGCCGCATGTCTACAGCGGGTTTTGATATCCCTTGTAGACAGCCAGCTTGCTTCATAGCTCGATCGGGCATCTGAAACTCACAT
>JAVXUO010002400.1:0-19811 GCA_033065855.1 Escallonia rubra
GGCCATGTGTCCCATTGCTCCGCAATTATAACACGCTCCCGTCTCCTTATAGGACGGCGAGTTCCCAGGATATCTCCCACAAGTAGTACAATTTCTAGTACCGCTTTGAGTCTGCTGCCTTTGCCCCGATCCCCCTAACAATCTTCTCTTGACATCTGATGCTGGTTCCCATCCATTTCCAGAGTTCTCTTCATTACGGTCCCTCTTTTTCCTCTTGTCTTCCCAGATGCGAAGTTGTTCATCATGAATCCGCTCCAGACGTTGCGCCCCATCCGCCACTTGTGCATAGGTAGGGTTATCCAGAATAGACATCTGTCGCCTTATCTCAAAGCGCAGTCCCTCTCGAAACTTGCGTGCACGATGACTCTCGTCTTGAACAACATGCGAGGCAAAATCTTAAAAGTCGCGCAAATCGCTCCTCGTACTCCGTGATCATCTCATTTAGATGCTGAGCGATCCACACGAAGTCGCTCTCCATGGCCTCCATCACATTTGGGGGAAAATACTTCGTGAAGAAGCGGTCATGAAATGCTTGCCATGTGAGATCTCCTTTCGCTTCTACCTTCATCATCCTTGAGGTAATCTTCCACCATTGGTCTGCCTCGCCTGTAAACTGAAAATTGCTAACTTCACCTTATGTTTGTCTTAGCACCCTAACACCTCGAATACCTTATCCAACTCATTAACCCAAGTCTCCGCAACCACATGATCCACAGCCTTATCGAACTTATTTTGACGCAAACTCGTGAACTGTTTCAAGATCGCAGCGTTAGCTGCAACCTGTGTAGCGTAGGGTTCTTCATCTCCTCTTCCACCTCGGCCTCCTCTGCCACCACGAATTCCACCGCGGTTACTCATCCTGATTAGCACCATAAACATAAATAAGCCTAATAATGCTTGCACACTAATCATGCACTAATCCTAACAAGCACGGAAGCTTGAAACGAACATGTCTTAAATTGGTTCTAAGAGTCTACAGAATCTTTAACCTAGGCTCTGGTACCAAAATCTAACGCCCCCGACCTTGGGAGCCGTTACCAACGTATACTTCAAGTCTTAATCAGCGCATTCTAATAAATAATCAGTTACACCATGGTGTAAAGCTGAGCGTCTAATCCATTATCGACAAAATATCTTCAAAAGATAGAGGCTTAATTAAAACCCAGCCTCTTACAATCCATCTAATCACAAAAGAATAATCAATCCCCAAATTCTATTTCTAAAGCCTAATGCCAGGTCAAATTACCCGCATTCCGGTAAAGTTCTCAAAGAGGAATACATTGTTTTGACACACTAACGAAATAGAAGCTCGAATTCCCCAAGCGTGCCATGCTTCTAATCATGTCTACAACCTGTGGTAAGGGACAAAGCAAACAAATCGGGAATGAGCTGAAATAGCCCAGTAAGGGGAAATCAAATGGAAAGCAAATACATTAATTCGTAACCTTGACGAACAAGCAATAGCAATTGGCATTAATGTCTGTAAGGCAAATCCAATATACGGAATGATCATTAATGGCCATAGGCCCAAAGCGAACACAAAACCCAAAGGTACGAAATGCATACCGGTAGCGTAATAGCCCTCAACATGAGGACTATCCATAAGCCACTAAAAGAGACTACAAAAGCCACTAAGGTGGCCACAAAAGTCAATATGTGACTACGAAAGTCTTAAAGACTCCCTTTTTAACAAAAGATTGTTCATCTTAATGATCATGTACAATTTACGAATTGCAAACTCAAAAGCAACGAAGGCAAATAGGAAGCAATTTGAACAAAACTCCAAAGCTGTACGACAACTAGTAAAGTGATATTATGTAACGAATCCCTACCACAGCAAGAAGTACGAAATCCCTTACCTTAATCAAGCTTTAAGTAAGAAATCCCCAAGCACCGGCCTTAGAATCTAAAGAGCCTCCCTAGCCTTCTCCCCCCCGCTCTCTCTCTCTCCACCTTTAAGAAAGAGAAGCAAGAGAACCCAAAAGAAAAGGGCTAGAAAGGAAAATGAAGCTATTTAAAGGAAAAAAGTCCTAAGTTGGCAATTTACACTAACAATCCCCCAACTTTTGATACTTATTCAAAATGCACCCAAAACTTTCTAATATTTATAAAAAAGGGATCTTACACTTTCATTCGAAGGAAAGACTATTCCTTCGACTGAATCCTTCACCCGCGAAATAATCTCCTTCGCCCCTGTTCTTTTCATTCGACTGAATCCATTTCATTTGACCCAAAGCATCATTCCATTCGAGTGAATCCTTCGGTACCCTCTTTTCTCGATTTAAAACACTTTTCATTCGAAGCAAAACTTTTTCTTCGAATGAATCTGTCAGTAGCTCCATTATATATCTGCCTAACGAAGATTGATTCGAATGAATCGGGATTCATTCGACCGAATCCTTCAGAGAGGGTTTAACGACCAATTTCATCTAATGATTTGATTTATCCTTTAATCTATTTTCCAACAGATATAATCATTCTTAGCATAAAAGGGGGCTCTTACATTCTCCCCACCTTAAAAGAATTCTGTCCCCGGAATTAAACATACCTTAATCATCGAAAAGTTACGCGTGCTTTTTACGTATAACATCCTCGAGTTCCCAAGTAGCGTCCCTCTAAGAATGGTTATGCTGTAATACCTTCACAAAAGCTATCCTCTTAGAGCGCGTGACACCTTCGTCACGTTCCAGGATGCGATCTGGTTGCTCCTCATAAGATAGATCTTCTCTAACTTGAATAAGCTCAAACTCAATAACATGCGAAGGGTCAAAAACATACTTCCTCAAGGTTGAAACTATGAAAAACATTATGTATCTTTGACAAATTTGGAGGCAAGGCTAAACGATAAGCAAGTATACCAATTCGCTCTAAGATTTCAAACGGTCTAATATACCTTTCAGACAGCTTTCCCTTCTTCCCAAAGTTCAAGACTACTTTCCACGAGGATACTCGAAAAAACACATGATCACCAACGTCAAATTCGAGCTCACGACGCCTCATATACGCGTAACTCTTCTGTTGGCTCTGTGCAGTCTTAAGTTTGTTCCTAATCACTTGGATCTTGTTTGCGGTGATTTGAACAAGTTCTGAACCTATCAATTTCCTTTCTCCAACCTCACTCCAACAAATTGGTGATCGACATCCTCTTCCATAAAGAGCCTCAAATGGTGTCATCTGAATGCTAGCATGATAACTGTTATTGTAAGCAAATTATATCAATGGTAAGTGATTATCCCAACTACCTCAAAAATCCAAAACACGAGCTCGCAGCAAGTCCTCCAATGCCTGGATAGTTCGATCAGATTGCCCGTCTGTTTGTGGATGGAAAGTTGTGCTGAGATTAAGTCGTGTATCCATGGCCTCTTGCAAACCACCCCAAAGGCGTGAGGTAAATCTCAGGTCTCTATCTGACACAATAGATAAAGGCACTCCGTGCAACCTAAGTATTCCTCGAACGTACAAGTTAGCAAGTACCTCGATCGAATCCTTGTTCCTTATGGCTAAAAAGTGAGCTGCCTTGGTCAAACGGTCAACTATCACCCATATTGCATCGTGTCGCTTTGTAGTTGGCGGCAATCCAACCACAAAATCCATCGTTATATGCTCCCACATCCACTCAGGAATAACAAGTGGTTGTAACCTCCCAATTGGTCTCTGGTGTTCTGCGTTAACCCGCTGATACACCAAACATCTGGCCACAAAGTCCGCTACCTCTCTTTTCATCCCGCAAATTCTGGTACATCTTGGTACTACTCGGGTGAACCGCAAAAGGTGAATTGTGTGCCTCCGAAAGAATCTCTTTCTTCAATTTCGGATTCGAGGGAACACATTGTCTCCGAACCCAAACGAAGAATACCCTCGCTATCCAATCTGAAGTCTGTGTAACCACCTTCTTTAACTTTGTCACTAATCTTGGCCAATTCGGGGTCTGACGCTTGAGCCGCCTTAATCTTCTCTATCAATGATGGTTGAACTTCCAAATGTGCCAGATTACCCACAAGAATTTGGAACTCTTACCTCGACTTCTAACTTCTCCTAATTCTTCCAACAACTGAGGTTGTCTAGTAAGCATAGCAGAAAGTCTTCCTATACTCTTCCTACTTAGCGCATCCGCCACAACATTAGCCTTACCTGGATGGTACAAAATGGTGCAATCACGGTCCTTCAACAATTCCAACCACCGTCTCTGTCTCATATTCAACTCTTTTTGTGTGAACATGTATTTCAAACTCTTATGATCCGTATTAATTTCACACGGTTCACCGTACAGATAATGACGCCAAATCCTTAGTGCAAAAATCACAGCTGCTAATTCCAAGTCATGGGTAGGATAATTCAGTGCATGCTGTTTAAGTTGTCTGGAGGCATAAGCAATTACCTTACCCCCGTTGCATGAGCACACTATAGATGACGAACCCTCCAGATTCAGATGGCAGTGTCAAGACTGGTCCCGAAACTAAACGCTTCTTCAATTCTTGAAAACTCTTTTCACATTCTTCTGTCCACCAAAATTTGGCATACCTTCTTGTCAACTGGGTCAAAGGAATAGAAATGCGAGAGAAACCTTCGACATACCTCCTATAATAACCTGCTAGTCCCAAGAAACTTCTAATTTCTGTCACGGAGGTCGGCCTCTCCCAATTCACAATTGCTTCGTAGGATCCACAGATATCCCATCTTTAGTCACTACATGACCCAAGAACGAAACCTGTTCTAACCAAATCTCACACTTATTGAACTTGGAAAATGTCTTTCATGCTCCTCCCTGCTCTTGGAATAAACCAAAATATCATCTATAAAGACAATCACAAACAGATCCAGGTACTTTTTAAACACCCTGTTCATTAGGTCCATAAATGCGGCCAGAGCTTTCATCAGACGGAAAGGCATTACTAAAAATTCGTAATGGCCATACCGCGTCCTAAAAGCAGTCTTTGGTACATCCTCCTTCTTCACCTTAAGTTGATGGTACCCTGATCGAAGGTCTATTTTCGCGAAGTACCTTGCACCTTGAAGTTGATCAAATAGGTCGTCGATTCTAGGCAGGGTATATTTATTTCGGACTGCCAGGCGATTAAGCTCCCTATAGCCGATACATAAACGCATGCTCCATCCCTCTTCTTAACAAATAGTAGCGGCGCACCCCATGGAGACACACTAGGACGAATCATACCCTTGTCTAAAAGTTCTTGTAATTGCTCCTTTAGTTCCTTAAGTTCAGTAGGAGCCAACCTGTAGGGTGCTTTGGGAATAGGTGCTGGACCAGGAATCAAATCAATAGTGAACTCGATCTCCCTATCTGGCGGAAGGCCAGGCAAGTCTTCTGGAAACACTTCTGAACATTCATGAACCACAGGGACGTCCTCTAGCCTGACTCCGGTTACGCGAGTGTCGTGGATGTAAGCAAAACAACCTCTACAACCCATCCTCTGAAGGCGTTTGGCACGCAGAGACGAAATCAAATTAATTAGGGTACTGACTCTAGCCCCCTGAATCTTGAATTCGGGCTGATTCGGAATCAAAAATAGAACTTCTGTGCTAAAGCAGTCTATCCTGGCATGATTGTAAGACAACCAATCCACACCCAAAATCACATCGAAGTCCTTCATATCTAACGGAATTAAATCCACCGTCAACACTCTATCATCGACAATGATGGAGCCAGGATTGTATACTCTAGAGGCAACCACAGAGTTTCCAGTGGGGGCTTCAACACAGTGTTTAGTTTCCGGGCCTCTAGGGTTGACAGTCAAATGCTTACAAAAAGATGCCGAAACGAGTGAGTGTGTGCCACCGGGGTCTAGTAGCGTAAGTGCCTTCTTGTCACAGACTTCAAAGGTACCTGTTACAACATCATTTGACGCTCCCGCCTCGTGAGTCGTCATGGCAAAGACTTCGGCACGTCCCTCCTGTGTTCTTGGCTCATCATCCTCTTTCTTATTCCACTTCTGATCACAGGAAGTCCTCGTGCAGTTTCTGGCCATGTGTCCCATTGCTCCGCAATTATAACACGCTCCCGTCTCCTTATAGGACGGCGAGTTCCCAGGATATCTCCCACAAGTAGTACAATTTCTAGTACCGCTTTGAGTCTGCTGCCTTTGCCCCGATCCCCCTAACAATCTTCTCTTGACATCTGATGCTGGTTCCCATCCATTTCCAGAGTTCTCTTCATTACGGTCCCTCTTTTTCCTCTTGTCTTCCCAGATGCGAAGTTGTTCATCATGAATCCGCTCCAGACGTTGCGCCCCATCCGCCACTTGTGCATAGGTAGGGTTATCCAGAATAGACATCTGTCGCCTTATCTCAAAGCGCAGTCCCTCTCGAAACTTGCGTGCACGATGACTCTCGTCTTGAACAACATGCGAGGCAAAATCTTAAAAGTCGCGCAAATCGCTCCTCGTACTCCGTGATCATCTCATTTAGATGCTGAGCGATCCACACGAAGTCGCTCTCCATGGCCTCCATCACATTTGGGGGAAAATACTTCGTGAAGAAGCGGTCATGAAATGCTTGCCATGTGAGATCTCCTTTCGCTTCTACCTTCATCATCCTTGAGGTAATCTTCCACCATTGGTCTGCCTCGCCTGTAAACTGAAAATTGCTAACTTCACCTTATGTTTGTCTTAGCACCCTAACACCTCGAATACCTTATCCAACTCATTAACCCAAGTCTCCGCAACCACATGATCCACAGCCTTATCGAACTTATTTTGACGCAAACTCGTGAACTGTTTCAAGATCGCAGCGTTAGCTGCAACCTGTGTAGCGTAGGGTTCTTCATCTCCTCTTCCACCTCGGCCTCCTCTGCCACCACGAATTCCACCGCGGTTACTCATCCTGATTAGCACCATAAACATAAATAAGCCTAATAATGCTTGCACACTAATCATGCACTAATCCTAACAAGCACGGAAGCTTGAAACGAACATGTCTTAAATTGGTTCTAAGAGTCTACAGAATCTTTAACCTAGGCTCTGGTACCAAAATCTAACGCCCCCGACCTTGGGAGCCGTTACCAACGTATACTTCAAGTCTTAATCAGCGCATTCTAATAAATAATCAGTTACACCATGGTGTAAAGCTGAGCGTCTAATCCATTATCGACAAAATATCTTCAAAAGATAGAGGCTTAATTAAAACCCAGCCTCTTACAATCCATCTAATCACAAAAGAATAATCAATCCCCAAATTCTATTTCTAAAGCCTAATGCCAGGTCAAATTACCCGCATTCCGGTAAAGTTCTCAAAGAGGAATACATTGTTTTGACACACTAACGAAATAGAAGCTCGAATTCCCCAAGCGTGCCATGCTTCTAATCATGTCTACAACCTGTGGTAAGGGACAAAGCAAACAAATCGGGAATGAGCTGAAATAGCCCAGTAAGGGGAAATCAAATGGAAAGCAAATACATTAATTCGTAACCTTGACGAACAAGCAATAGCAATTGGCATTAATGTCTGTAAGGCAAATCCAATATACGGAATGATCATTAATGGCCATAGGCCCAAAGCGAACACAAAACCCAAAGGTACGAAATGCATACCGGTAGCGTAATAGCCCTCAACATGAGGACTATCCATAAGCCACTAAAAGAGACTACAAAAGCCACTAAGGTGGCCACAAAAGTCAATATGTGACTACGAAAGTCTTAAAGACTCCCTTTTTAACAAAAGATTGTTCATCTTAATGATCATGTACAATTTACGAATTGCAAACTCAAAAGCAACGAAGGCAAATAGGAAGCAATTTGAACAAAACTCCAAAGCTGTACGACAACTAGTAAAGTGATATTATGTAACGAATCCCTACCACAGCAAGAAGTACGAAATCCCTTACCTTAATCAAGCTTTAAGTAAGAAATCCCCAAGCACCGGCCTTAGAATCTAAAGAGCCTCCCTAGCCTTCTCCCCCCCCCCCCCTCTCTCTCTCCACCTTTAAGAAAGAGAAGCAAGAGAACCCAAAAGAAAAGGGCTAGAAAGGAAAATGAAGCTATTTAAAGGAAAAAAGTCCTAAGTTGGCAATTTACACTAACAATCCCCCAACTTTTGATACTTATTCAAAATGCACCCAAAACTTTCTAATATTTATAAAAAAGGGATCTTACACTTTCATTCGAAGGAAAGACTATTCCTTCGACTGAATCCTTCACCCGCGAAATAATCTCCTTCGCCCCTGTTCTTTTCATTCGACTGAATCCATTTCATTTGACCCAAAGCATCATTCCATTCGAGTGAATCCTTCGGTACCCTCTTTTCTCGATTTAAAACACTTTTCATTCGAAGCAAAACTTTTTCTTCGAATGAATCTGTCAGTAGCTCCATTATATATCTGCCTAACGAAGATTGATTCGAATGAATCGGGATTCATTCGACCGAATCCTTCAGAGAGGGTTTAACGACCAATTTCATCTAATGATTTGATTTATCCTTTAATCTATTTTCCAACAGATATAATCATTCTTAGCATAAAAGGGGGCTCTTACATTCTCCCCACCTTAAAAGAATTCTGTCCCCGGAATTAAACATACCTTAATCATCGAAAAGTTACGCGTGCTTTTTACGTATAACATCCTCGAGTTCCCAAGTAGCGTCCCTCTAAGAATGGTTATGCTGTAATACCTTCACAAAAGCTATCCTCTTAGAGCGCGTGACACCTTCGTCACGTTCCAGGATGCGATCTGGTTGCTCCTCATAAGATAGATCTTCTCTAACTTGAATAAGCTCAAACTCAATAACATGCGAAGGGTCAAAAACATACTTCCTCAAGGTTGAAACTATGAAAAACATTATGTATCTTTGACAAATTTGGAGGCAAGGCTAAACGATAAGCAAGTATACCAATTCGCTCTAAGATTTCAAACGGTCTAATATACCTTTCAGACAGCTTTCCCTTCTTCCCAAAGTTCAAGACTACTTTCCACGAGGATACTCGAAAAAACACATGATCACCAACGTCAAATTCGAGCTCACGACGCGCGTAACTCTTCTGTTGGCTCTGTGCAGTCTTAAGTTTGTTCCTAATCACTTGGATCTTGTTTGCGGTGATTTGAACAAGTTCTGAACCTATCAATTTCCTTTCTCCAACCTCACTCCAACAAATTGGTGATCGACATCCTCTTCCATAAAGAGCCTCAAATGGTGTCATCTGAATGCTAGCATGATAACTGTTATTGTAAGCAAATTATATCAATGGTAAGTGATTATCCCAACTACCTCAAAAATCCAAAACACGAGCTCGCAGCAAGTCCTCCAATGCCTGGATAGTTCGATCAGATTGCCCGTCTGTTTGTGGATGGAAAGTTGTGCTGAGATTAAGTCGTGTATCCATGGCCTCTTGCAAACCACCCCAAAGGCGTGAGGTAAATCTCAGGTCTCTATCTGACACAATAGATAAAGGCACTCCGTGCAACCTAAGTATTCCTCGAACGTACAAGTTAGCAAGTACCTCGATCGAATCCTTGTTCCTTATGGCTAAAAAGTGAGCTGCCTTGGTCAAACGGTCAACTATCACCCATATTGCATCGTGTCGCTTTGTAGTTGGCGGCAATCCAACCACAAAATCCATCGTTATATGCTCCCACATCCACTCAGGAATAACAAGTGGTTGTAACCTCCCAATTGGTCTCTGGTGTTCTGCGTTAACCCGCTGATACACCAAACATCTGGCCACAAAGTCCGCTACCTCTCTTTTCATCCCGCAAATTCTGGTACATCTTGGTACTACTCGGGTGAACCGCAAAAGGTGAATTGTGTGCCTCCGAAAGAATCTCTTTCTTCAATTTCGGATTCGAGGGAACACATTGTCTCCGAACCCAAACGAAGAATACCCTCGCTATCCAATCTGAAGTCTGTGTAACCACCTTCTTTAACTTTGTCACTAATCTTGGCCAATTCGGGGTCTGACGCTTGAGCCGCCTTAATCTTCTCTATCAATGATGGTTGAACTTCCAAATGTGCCAGATTACCCACAAGAATTTGGAACTCTTACCTCGACTTCTAACTTCTCCTAATTCTTCCAACAACTGAGGTTGTCTAGTAAGCATAGCAGAAAGTCTTCCTATACTCTTCCTACTTAGCGCATCCGCCACAACATTAGCCTTACCTGGATGGTACAAAATGGTGCAATCACGGTCCTTCAACAATTCCAACCACCGTCTCTGTCTCATATTCAACTCTTTTTGTGTGAACATGTATTTCAAACTCTTATGATCCGTATTAATTTCACACGGTTCACCGTACAGATAATGACGCCAAATCCTTAGTGCAAAAATCACAGCTGCTAATTCCAAGTCATGGGTAGGATAATTCAGTGCATGCTGTTTAAGTTGTCTGGAGGCATAAGCAATTACCTTACCCCCGTTGCATGAGCACACTATAGATGACGAACCCTCCAGATTCAGATGGCAGTGTCAAGACTGGTCCCGAAACTAAACGCTTCTTCAATTCTTGAAAACTCTTTTCACATTCTTCTGTCCACCAAAATTTGGCATACCTTCTTGTCAACTGGGTCAAAGGAATAGAAATGCGAGAGAAACCTTCGACATACCTCCTATAATAACCTGCTAGTCCCAAGAAACTTCTAATTTCTGTCACGGAGGTCGGCCTCTCCCAATTCACAATTGCTTCGTAGGATCCACAGATATCCCATCTTTAGTCACTACATGACCCAAGAACGAAACCTGTTCTAACCAAATCTCACACTTATTGAACTTGGAAAATGTCTTTCATGCTCCTCCCTGCTCTTGGAATAAACCAAAATATCATCTATAAAGACAATCACAAACAGATCCAGGTACTTTTTAAACACCCTGTTCATTAGGTCCATAAATGCGGCCAGAGCTTTCATCAGACGGAAAGGCATTACTAAAAATTCGTAATGGCCATACCGCGTCCTAAAAGCAGTCTTTGGTACATCCTCCTTCTTCACCTTAAGTTGATGGTACCCTGATCGAAGGTCTATTTTCGCGAAGTACCTTGCACCTTGAAGTTGATCAAATAGGTCGTCGATTCTAGGCAGGGTATATTTATTTCGGACTGCCAGGCGATTAAGCTCCCTATAGCCGATACATAAACGCATGCTCCATCCCTCTTCTTAACAAATAGTAGCGGCGCACCCCATGGAGACACACTAGGACGAATCATACCCTTGTCTAAAAGTTCTTGTAATTGCTCCTTTAGTTCCTTAAGTTCAGTAGGAGCCAACCTGTAGGGTGCTTTGGGAATAGGTGCTGGACCAGGAATCAAATCAATAGTGAACTCGATCTCCCTATCTGGCGGAAGGCCAGGCAAGTCTTCTGGAAACACTTCTGAACATTCATGAACCACAGGGACGTCCTCTAGCCTGACTCCGGTTACGCGAGTGTCGTGGATGTAAGCAAAACAACCTCTACAACCCATCCTCTGAAGGCGTTTGGCACGCAGAGACGAAATCAAATTAATTAGGGTACTGACTCTAGCCCCCTGAATCTTGAATTCGGGCTGATTCGGAATCAAAAATAGAACTTCTGTGCTAAAGCAGTCTATCCTGGCATGATTGTAAGACAACCAATCCACACCCAAAATCACATCGAAGTCCTTCATATCTAACGGAATTAAATCCACCGTCAACACTCTATCATCGACAATGATGGAGCCAGGATTGTATACTCTAGAGGCAACCACAGAGTTTCCAGTGGGGGGCTTCAACACAGTGTTTAGTTTCCGGGCCTCTAGGGTTGACAGTCAAATGCTTACAAAAAGATGCCGAAACGAGTGAGTGTGTGCCACCGGGGTCTAGTAGCGTAAGTGCCTTCTTGTCACAGACTTCAAAGGTACCTGTTACAACATCATTTGACGCTCCCGCCTCGTGAGTCGTCATGGCAAAGACTTCGGCACGTCCCTCCTGTGTTCTTGGCTCATCATCCTCTTTCTTATTCCACTTCTGATCACAGGAAGTCCTCGTGCAGTTTCTGGCCATGTGTCCCATTGCTCCGCAATTATAACACGCTCCCGTCTCCTTATAGGACGGCGAGTTCCCAGGATATCTCCCACAAGTAGTACAATTTCTAGTACCGCTTTGAGTCTGCTGCCTTTGCCCCGATCCCCCTAACAATCTTCTCTTGACATCTGATGCTGGTTCCCATCCATTTCCAGAGTTCTCTTCATTACGGTCCCTCTTTTTCCTCTTGTCTTCCCAGATGCGAAGTTGTTCATCATGAATCCGCTCCAGACGTTGCGCCCCATCCGCCACTTGTGCATAGGTAGGGTTATCCAGAATAGACATCTGTCGCCTTATCTCAAAGCGCAGTCCCTCTCGAAACTTGCGTGCACGATGACTCTCGTCTTGAACAACATGCGAGGCAAAATCTTAAAAGTCGCGCAAATCGCTCCTCGTACTCCGTGATCATCTCATTTAGATGCTGAGCGATCCACACGAAGTCGCTCTCCATGGCCTCCATCACATTTGGGGGAAAATACTTCGTGAAGAAGCGGTCATGAAATGCTTGCCATGTGAGATCTCCTTTCGCTTCTACCTTCATCATCCTTGAGGTAATCTTCCACCATTGGTCTGCCTCGCCTGTAAACTGAAAATTGCTAACTTCACCTTATGTTTGTCTTAGCACCCTAACACCTCGAATACCTTATCCAACTCATTAACCCAAGTCTCCGCAACCACATGATCCACAGCCTTATCGAACTTATTTTGACGCAAACTCGTGAACTGTTTCAAGATCGCAGCGTTAGCTGCAACCTGTGTAGCGTAGGGTTCTTCATCTCCTCTTCCACCTCGGCCTCCTCTGCCACCACGAATTCCACCGCGGTTACTCATCCTGATTAGCACCATAAACATAAATAAGCCTAATAATGCTTGCACACTAATCATGCACTAATCCTAACAAGCACGGAAGCTTGAAACGAACATGTCTTAAATTGGTTCTAAGAGTCTACAGAATCTTTAACCTAGGCTCTGGTACCAAAATCTAACGCCCCCGACCTTGGGAGCCGTTACCAACGTATACTTCAAGTCTTAATCAGCGCATTCTAATAAATAATCAGTTACACCATGGTGTAAAGCTGAGCGTCTAATCCATTATCGACAAAATATCTTCAAAAGATAGAGGCTTAATTAAAACCCAGCCTCTTACAATCCATCTAATCACAAAAGAATAATCAATCCCCAAATTCTATTTCTAAAGCCTAATGCCAGGTCAAATTACCCGCATTCCGGTAAAGTTCTCAAAGAGGAATACATTGTTTTGACACACTAACGAAATAGAAGCTCGAATTCCCCAAGCGTGCCATGCTTCTAATCATGTCTACAACCTGTGGTAAGGGACAAAGCAAACAAATCGGGAATGAGCTGAAATAGCCCAGTAAGGGGAAATCAAATGGAAAGCAAATACATTAATTCGTAACCTTGACGAACAAGCAATAGCAATTGGCATTAATGTCTGTAAGGCAAATCCAATATACGGAATGATCATTAATGGCCATAGGCCCAAAGCTGTAATACCCCAAAATTTTCCTTTCTTGTGTTTTAAGTTAAGCTTTAAAAAAAATATATATATATTTTTTTGATGAATAGTACTTTCAGTCGAATGAATAGTACCTTTAGTCGAATCTAAGCCTTTTAGTCGACTGAAAGTCACTTTCAGTCGACTGAAAGTCACTTTTTAGTCAAATTTAAGGATTTTAGTCGAATCTAAACCCTTTTAGTCGAATCTAAACCATTTTTGTCGAATCTAAACCCTTTTAGTCGAATCTAAACCATTTTAGTCGAATCAAAGCACTTTTAGTCGAATTTAAATGTTTGAGTCGACTAAAAGTTGTTAGTCGATGAACAGTAACCGTGAACAGTAACCGTGAACAGTAATATGAACAGTATATGAACAGTACTTTTTGAACAGTACTTTTAGTCGACTGAAATGTACTTTCAGTCGACTGAAAGTTGTTTTCGGTCGACTTAAAGTTGATGTTTTCGGTCGAATGAAAACTTGATTTGTGTCCCATATAAATAGCCTCTTTGTTTTATTTTAGTCATTTTGGTTCTTGGTTCCTTGCTCCTTTGCGGCGGAGAGAGAGAGAGAGAGAGTAGGAGGCTTGGGAAGCTCATTGGTGCTTTAAAGTTTTCTTTTGTAAAGCTTGTTTGAGGTAAGGGATTTTCCAATTTCTTGCTGTGGTAAGGGATTTTCCAATTTCTTGCTGTGGTAAGGGTTTATACGATTTTGCCATGGAAAGGTATCTTCGAAAAATCCGAAGGCAAACCTTCGTCACTTTTGATTCATCTATGCTCATTTGTATTTGATTGCTCCTCTTTTGCATTCTTGAGAACATTGTTCACCCTTTCTCATTTGTGCCTTAATGATGCTCAACTTTGAATTTGTACATTTGTGACCGTCAGTTTAAGATTGACATTGACTATGTTGAACAACTCTCAACTTGAGAGGGTCCTTTGGACATATATTTGTTATACTAGAGAGCCAAAGCCTCCTAGTACGCTCCGGAGCACGCGTTTGATGTTTGTATGTTTGGTTCGACATTTGGGTCTTATGACCACCATAGTCATTCCATGTTTGTAGCATACCCTACATATTATTGATATGTGTTCTGGGTTAATTGCTAATCTTTGATACTTCGACATTTGATAGTGAGACACGATTGGTCTGTTTCATATTCCATATTGTTATTAGATTATACCTTATTTGCTTGACATCTTACCTTTGTCTACCCTACTGGGCTATTTGAGCTCACCCTTTTGTCTTCTTACCTTGCCTTTGCCACAGGTGAAGGAAGTGACTCTTGATTCTTATGGCAGCGTTGGAGCTATGAGATTTTGCTTTTGGTTGATAAACTTTGTAGTTTATTTCTTTTGGGAACTTTACCCGGTTGGGGTAATTTGATAGAATTGTTTTGTATATCTATTTGTCCGCTGCGATTAGAAATCCTTTTGTATGGGCATATTTTTGGAAACGCGTTGTAATAGACTTTTGTTAAATATGGTAATACTATATGTTTGGAGGCTTTTAGTGCTCTGTTTATACCATCATCATCTATATGGTAATAGTATATCATGAGATTTGCTTTGAAGTCGCGGCCTCCCGGTTTGGGGGCGTGACAAGGTTGGTATCAGAGCTTAGGTTTGTGATTCTGTAGACTCGGGTGAGCCTAGGTCTAAGATGTTGCGAGATTATTTTGATTTCGCGTTTATCTTTTGTTCATTATATAGGCTTATACAGTTTCGTTTGATGTTCTAGGAGTACCATGCCTCCTAGGCGTTCTAATCGTAACGCCAACGAACCTCACGGTCCACCAACGAACGACGGAGTTGCTGAAGCCATTGTACACGGATTTCAGAATTTGGCGAACCTAATTGCAGGAGGTAACGGCGTACCGCTACACCAAAATCAGAACAATGGGCCGAATGATGGTGTTAAGACTGGAGATGTGGAGAAATTCAAAAAGTTAGTGCCCGCCTTTAGAGGGGAACCCGATCCGGAGAAGGCTGAAGCGTGGGTGAACCAAAGTGAAAAGGTGTTCGACCTTTGGGATACCAGTGATGAGCAAAAGGTGGCGTATGCAGTATTCATGTTAGAAGATGAAGCTGACCATTGGTGGAAGATGGTCAAACGCACACAAAGGATCAATGCTGATCATCCCATGACTTGGGAACGGTTCAAGAACATTTTCTTCAAGAAGTACTTTCCTCAAAATGTAAGAGATCAGAAGGAGGAAGAATTCTTAAAGTTAGTACAGAATGATATGACGGTAGCAGAATATGAGGCGAAGTTCACCTCATTGTCAAGGCATGCCCCGCATTTGGTTGACACCGAAAATCGTAAGGCGAGAAGATTTGAGAAGGGATTGAAGCGCGGCATCAAGAACAGATTGTTGGCTCTAAAGCTTCCGACTTATGCCAAGGTGGTTGAACGGGCTGAAATTCTAGAGATGGACTACGGGGAATTTTTGAAGGAGCAAGAGGAATTGAGGCACAAAAGAAGCCGTGCAGAAACTTCGGACAAGAGCAAGAGCGGTGGTCAGAACAAGAGGAAAGCCACTTTACAGGAAGGTATGAAATCGACTCAAGGGGGTACGAAAGTTTGCGCTACTTGTGGCAAAAATCATGGGGACAAGCCTTGCCATCGTTTGACAAATTCATGTTTCAACTGTGGGAAGGTGGGGCATTATGCTATGGAATGCCCATATCCGAAGAAAGAGAAGACCTTCAATGCTCAAGCTCCGGTTGGAGCTAAACTGCCAATGGGGGACAAGAGGCCGAGAGTACAAGGCCGTGCTTATGCTTTGACTGCCAAGGATGCCACAACTTCTAACGACGTAGTGGCAGGTACAGTTCAGATTGGTTCTCATTCTTTTCATGCATTGTTTGACCCTGGATCCACGCATTCGTTTATAACCCCTTCTCTTGCGTGTAAGTTGGGTTCTGACCCACGACTTTTAGAGTTTGATTTGATGATTGATACCCCGGTGGGGAAATCTGTATTAGTATCTACCGTGTACAAGCCTTGCTTGGTACGCATTGAGGGTAGAGTGTTACCCGCTGACCTTATAGCTATGGACATTCGGGATTTTGACGTTATTCTCGGTATGGACTGGTTGTCTTCCTACCATGCCTCGTTGGATTGCTATGCCAAAGAAGTGTATTTCCGGATTCCCGGTCAACCCAAGTTCAAGTTTAAGGGTTCTACGCCCATTACTTCATCTTGCCTTGTATCTGCCTTGCGGGCTAGGCGTTTGCTTCGGAAGGGATGTCAAGGATATTTAGCTTACATTGTGGATACTCGAGTAGCTGTTCGAAATTTATCCACTATTCCTGTCGTTGACGAATTTTCGGATGTGTTTCCGGAGGAACTCCCTGGTCTTCCTCAAGATCGTGAAATCGAGTTTGTTATAGATCTTATACCAGGAGCTGCTCCCATTTCTAAGGTTCCTTATCGTATGGCCCCGGCCGAGCTCAAAGAACTTAAGGTGCAACTTCAAGAATTGCTCGAGAAAGGTTTCATTCGCCCGAGCGTCTCTCCTTGGGGTGCTCCTGTTTTATTTGTAAAGAAGAAGGACGGAACGTTGAGATTGTGTATTGACTATAGGGAGTTGAACCGTATTACAGTTCGCAACAAGTATCCTTTGCCACGGATTGATGATTTGTTTGATCAACTTCAAGGTGCGAAATACTTTTCCAAGATTGATTTGAGATCGGGTTACCATCAATTGAAGATTCGAAAGGATGATATATCCAAGACTGCTTTTCGCACGAGGTACGGACACTATGAGTTTGTTGTAATGCCGTTTGGGTTAACTAACGCACCTGCAGCGTTTATGGACTTAATGAATCGCGTATTCAAGCGATATTTGGACCAATTCGTCATAGTCTTTATCGATGACATATTGATCTACTCTAGAAGCAAGGAAGAACATGAAGAACATTTACGTAGGGTGCTACAAATTTTGAGGGAAGAGAAGCTTTATGCCAAGTTTGATAAATGTGAGTTTTGGCTTGAAAAAGTTGTGTTTTTAGGGCATGTGGTATCTAAAGATGGGATCTCGGTGGATCCATCCAAGGTAGAGGCAGTGTGGAATTGGGAAAGACCGAGAACGGTTAGTGAAGTTCGTAGTTTCCTTGGTTTGGCTGGCTATTATCGCAGATTTATTGAGGGGTTTTCAAAACTCGCTATTCCTTTGACTCGATTGACTCGAAAGAAGGTTAGGTTCGAGTGGTCAGAAGAGTGTGATCGCAGTTTTCTAGGATTAAAGAAAAGATTAGTTTCGGCTCCGGTCCTTTCTCTACCTTCGGGGACCGGAGGATTTGTGGTTTATAGCGATGCTTCACGAAAGGGTTTGGGATGTGTATTGATGCAACATGGGCGAGTTATTGCTTATGGCTCGCGACAACTCAAAACGTATGAAGTGAGCTACCCAACACATGACTTGGAATTAGCTGCAGTGGTTTTCGCTTTGAAAATTTGGAGGCACTATCTCTATGGTGAAACGTGTGAGATATACACAGATCACAAGAGTCTTAAGTTTTTATTCACACAGAAAGAATTGAATATGCGACAACGTCGATGGTTGGAATTGCTTAAGGACTATGACTGCAAGATCTTGTATCATCCGGGGAAAGCTAATGTGGTCGCCGATGCTCTTAGCCGAAAGAACACAGGTACGTGTGCAGCCCTTTTAACTTCACGTAAGGAAATTCTTGCGGATCTTGAAAGTTTGGGTGTGGATGTCTTGGTTTCCGGGACGGGAAACTATTTGGCGAATTTATTGGCACGGCCTACCTTGATCGAAAGAATTAGGCAAGCTCAGATTTTGGATTCAAAATTTGTTAAGATTAGAGAACAAGTTGGAGAAGGTAAGCAACCAGAGTTCAGAATTGACGCCGAGGGGGCATTACGTTTTGGAGACAGATTATGTGTTCCTTCTGATGTGGGATTGGAGGAAATTTTACGAGACGCGCATAATTCCAGCTTCACAGTTCATCCAGGTAGCACTAAGATGTATCGAGATCTGCGGGACGTGTTTTGGTGGAACGATATGAAAAGGGAGATAGCGGATTTTGTCGCTCGATGCCTTACTTGTCAGCAAGTTAAAGCGGAACATCAACGACCTGCGGGACCTCTGCAACCTCTTACTATCCCTCAGTGGAAGTGGGAACGTATTGCCATGGACTTTGTGTCGGGGTTGCCTAGGACAAGGCAAGGGCACGATTCGGTTTGGGTAATAATTGATCGTTTGACTAAGTCAGCACATTTCATTCCGGTTAAGGTTACCTATAGCTTGGAGAGGTTAGCCAAACTTTACATTCAAGAGATTGTTCGACTCCACGGTGTACCCGTTTCAATCGTTTCGGATAGAGATGCACGTTTTACGTCAAAATTTTGGCGCAGTTTGCAAAATGCCTTGGGTACTCAACTTGACCTTAGTACGGCTTATCATCCTCAAAGTGATGGGCAATCAGAGAGAACGATTCAGATTTTAGAAGACATGCTTAGGGCTTGCTCGTTAAACTTTAAGAATAGTTGGGCTGATCAATTGCCGCTGGTGGAGTTTGCTTACAACAATAGCTTTCAGGCAAGTATTGGTATGGCACCATTTGAGGCCTTGTATGGGCGGAGATGTAGAACACCAATTTGTTGGCTCGAAGTTGGAGAGGAGAAACTTTTGGGTGCCTTAGGGCCCGAAATAGTACAAGCTACCTCGGAGAAAGTTCGTTTGATCAAGCATAATTTGCTAGTGGCTCAAAGTCGTCAAAAGAGTTATGCGGATAATAGAAGACGTGAGCTAAATTTCGAAGTGGGAGACCATGTATTTCTCAAAGTATCGCCTTGGAAGGGAGTAATGCGTTTTGGGAAGAAGGGCAAGCTTAGCCCTAGATTTATCGGACCATTTGAGATCTTGCGGAGAGTTGGACCGGTCGCTTACCAAGTTGCCTTACCTCCCAGCTTATCGCAAGTACATGATGTGTTTCATGTATCAACCTTGAGGAAATACGTGCCAGATTCTTCACATGTCATACATTTCGAACCTGTGGAGATTCAAGAGGACCTATCGTACGAGGAACGCCCAGTGAAAATCTTGGACCGCAAGGATCAAATTTTGCGCACAAAAACCATTAAGTTGGTTAAAGTGCTTTGGCGTAACCATTCGGTGGAAGAAGCCACGTGGGAACTCGAGGATGCTATGCGCGAAAAGCACCCTCAACTCTTTGATGTTTAAGGTATGTTTTAATTCCGCGGACGGAATTCTTTTAAGGGGGGAGAATGTAATACCCAAAACTTTCCCTTTCTTGTGTTTTAAGTTAAGCTTTAAAAAAAAAA
>JAVXUO010001009.1:0-5000 GCA_033065855.1 Escallonia rubra
TTTATAAACTCTCTAAAGAATACAGAAATATACAATTTTATGTTTAAACCTTTAGCTGACAAACTAGCATTAGAAGAAGACTGTATACATCAATGGCAAATAGGTAAAGGTATAGACACAACACCTTGCTATATATGTAATTGGTTTCCTGCAATTAGAGTTAGATGCAAATGTAATATATGTCATATAGAAGCATGTGTAAAATGCATAAAACAAAAATATAACATAGAAATTACAAAAACAATAGAACAAAAAACATATACAGACACTTATTATGATAAAAATGTTAATAGAAGATTAGAATTCTTAGAACAAAAGGTGATTCAGATAGAAGAAACCTTAAAGCAAAGAAATGAAGATGAATTAATCATAGGAAATAATAAGCAATTAATTCAACAAATACAAAAGGACTTTAAAATAGAAAAATTCTGCACTAAGGCAAGATTTAATAATCTTATAACTACCAGAGTGCAAATAAGACATTATAATAAATTAACAGAAACAAATGCAATAATAGACACAGGTTGCACTATAACTGTTATAGATCCAAGCTTAGTTAATAAATCACATATTAAGACATTTGAAGAACCCTTAATTGGTGTAGGATTTACAGGCAATCCCATTAAATATTCTGAATATATTACGAATGCTGCGATTACCTTTCTCACACCATGTAATACACAAAGTAAACCCTATTTTCTAAAACAAGCTTTTTGTACACCTGTCCCACATTCTGAAGGCAAAATCATTTTAGGAATAAATTTTCTAATAAATGAAAACAATACTTTAACTATTACTAAAGATTTTATTCAGATAGCACAGAATGTTACACATACACCTATTAATATAGACACTCCATCAGAGTATGTTCAGAAGCGTGGTGGGGAATATGCTAATATTAATATTAAAGGAAAAAATAAAATATGTGAAGACTGTAGTAATGGTAAGACAAATTGCTGTTTAACCAATATAGACATAGGAAATGAATATTTGGTAAAAATAGAAGACATAACAGAAAATGAAAACAACATAGATGATAACATAGATTTAGACATTTATAGTCTAGATAAAATAAGTTATAATCTAATAAATTACTTTAATAATAAGCATGATATTCTTAGAGCTATAGATAGACTCCCCTTTATTGGAGAAGATCCTATCAAAAGATGGGATTTAAATCAGATATATTGTAAACTTGACCTTATAAACCCTGACTATATTGTCAAGACGGCTAATATAGAAGCAAGTAGTTTAGACACTGATGATTTTAAAATGCACATAAAAGACCTATCAGATTTAAAAGTAATTAGACCAAGCAATAGTCCCCATAGATCAGCAGCTTTTATAGTTAGAAACCATGCAGAAATACTTAGAGGAAAAAGTAGAATGGTAATAAATTATAAAAGGCTTAATGACAATATAAAAGATGATAGTTATAATATACCTAATAAGACATTCCTTTTAAGCAAAATACAAGACAAGAAAATATTTAGCAAATTTGACTGCAAATCTGGGTTTTATCAAATCAAGATGTGGCCAGAAGACGTTAAATGGACAGCATTTACTACACCAGAAGGCTTATATGAATGGTTAGTCATGCCTTTTGGTCTTAAGACAGCCCCTAGTATCTTCCAACGTAAGATGGATGATATTTTTAGGCCTTATAATAATTTTATCTTAGTATACATAGATGACATATTAGTCTGTAGTAAAAATGAGACTGAACATCTTTCCCATTTAGACTTAGTTTTTAAACTTTTTGACAAACATGGTTTAATCCTTAGTAAAAAGAAAGTAGAATTATTTAAAACTAATATTAAGTTTTTAGGAATGGAAATAGGTAATGGCAAAATAAAACTACAAGAACATATAGCTAAGAAGATTTTAGATTTTCCAGACAAATTAGAAGGTTTAAAACAAATCCAGGCATTTTTAGGCTTAATAAATCAAGCTAGAATGTATTTTAAAGACCTTAGTAAATTAATAGGTCCTTTATACAATAAGACTAGAAAAAATGGACAAAGGCATTTTAACTCAGAAGACATTAGGTTAGTTAAAACTATAAAAGAGAAAGTTAAAAAATTACCAGACTTATATTTACCCCTAGACACTGATTATCTAATAGTACAGACAGATGGATGTAAGGAAGGTTGGGGAGCAGTCTTATACTGTAAACCAAATAAATACAGAAACAAGAAAGAAGAAAGAATATGTAGATATGCTAGCGGAAAATACAAAGAAAGCAATCAGTATTTAACAAGCTTAGATTATGAATTACTAGCTATAGTTTATGCATTAGAACATTTTAAAGCACTTTTAATATCTAAACATGAATTTTGTATTAGAACAGACTGTGAGGCCATAGTTAGGTATAACAAAAATAAAGACGCCAGATACACTAATAGGTGGTTAAAATTTATGACCTCTTTAAGCAATTATAGAATAGATAAAATAGAATGGCAACACATTAAAGGAGTCGATAACTCTATTGCTGATTTATTATCTAGAAAAATTCTATCTTGAGATAACATCAGACAAATAGACAGACTTTTATCTTATACAATTTTATAGAACCAGACAATCTTTTATTTTGCAGATGGCATCTTCTTCAGCATCTTCAACCGCACAGACAAGACAAAACCAGACTAACCAGGCAAACCCTGTTTTTCCAACTCAATTTATCAGCTATATTGATAATTTTGGCCGAAACAGGATCAATTATAATGGTAATCATTTAGAAGTTTTACATGCAGGCTCTAGATTTCAGGTAAAAGATCACAAAATTGGTCCTTTCCCTGTGGATCAGAGAACCCTCCTAGATAATTTATGGCAATCCTTTATTAAAAAAGACAATGGGTGGTTTGTCAATACTGTTAACGCTTTGGCAAACTATTTTCATAAAATTAGAGACTCTAAAAAATATAATTTCTATTGTGTTTTTAAAGGCACTATTCCAGGCATTTATAAAAGTTATCCTGAGGCTATGGTAGGCGGAGTAGGAAATGTAAAAGATCCTTGGTACAAAGGAACTATAACATTTCAAGAAGCTACCACTCTTATGCAGACACATTATGGCCCTAATTATTATATTAGTCCAGATTGTCAAGACAGATCTCTTTCAGACACTTTAGCAGACTGTGATAATTGTTGTACGTTAATTAGACATCATAATATTTTAAATTCGAGAATAGACCATTTACTTTTAGAAAAATCGCAATTTGACAGACAAGTAGCTCAGCTTAAAGCACAAATACAAGTTTTAGAATTAGAGGCAAATGACTGGAAACAGAGGTACACTACTCTCCTTTCCTCCAAGCAACAGGCAACCAAACTCAGTGTTTCGGGTAATAAAGGAACACCTAGTCCAGATTCACAGGCTTCTGGTAAAGACAAATCAAGTCCTGTTACAGTTGGTAATTTACTTAAAATTACTGAAAAACCCATGTGCTCGGGAGAAAAGGCACCTAGTCCAGTATCACAGGCTACTGGTAAAGACTCCTCAAGTCCTGATATAGTTGGTGTTTTACTCAAAAACACTGAAAATCCTTTGAATATGGGAGAACATATTCCTAGTCCAGTCCAACAGGTGACTGGTAAAGACTCATCAAATCCTGAGACCCCTGTCCATTTGGGAAAAATGGAATTAAGAAAATTAAAAAGTAAGAAGGCAAAAAGACAAGCCATGGCAATTCAAAACCAAGTGGCTAAAGTTTTGGCAGAACTCGTTAACAAAACACTGACAGGCAAGGCAGAGACATCTACGAGCAATTTTGAAGACTCTATCTTTCAAGATGCTCAGAGACAGAGCCCTAGCATCATTTCTTCCTCCAGTGATTCATCGGAAAAGACAGAAGACCAGACACAGGAAGATTCTAGTGAAAGGCCCCATAAAAAATAAACAGACAACTATAAAAGGAGATTCCTTTAAGAAAAAGGAAAGGCACGGACTGCATTACTGACCGACAAGGCATCTCTCCTTTTTAGAAAAAGACGAAGGTGAGACATGACTCCACCATTATTTTCAGGCCAAAGACTGCATTATTGGCAAGGCATCTATCTTCAAAAACGCATTATCAAGACAGCATGACCCACTCAGTTGAAAAATCTGCCCAAATCCATTTTCAGATCGATAACGTCGGCAGAACAAGACAAAGAAGACTTAACGGCTCAGCATCTTTTAGATTCATAGGCTACTTTTATTAAAAGTTCTTTATCATGTAGTCTAAGAAAGTTTATTTGTAATTTTGTACAGCTGTAAAGTATTAGTCCTTTAGGGTCCTGTAAGTTAGCTTTTCCCTGCCTATATAAACTAAGGCAGAGTTCATTTTATAGGTACGAGTTTGTAAGTACGAGTGCAAATCTTTTGAAGAGCAATACAATTTTCTCTTTGAAACTTCTCTACTTCATGCAATCTCACTTTTCCTTGTAAATCAAATCAGTTCTTCAACTCAAGTACGCAGCAATCCTTAGTTCAAGTAAGTTACTCTCTAAACTTGTTTAACATTCTGGGGTGAAAACGCTCAATGGCGAAACACATTCTATGAATTGAACAGGAACATTTCTAAGTCTGATATGACTAAAAACATCTTAATAATGTTTTGATTCAAAATCATATGGCATTTACTTGGGAAAGAGAGACTCCTTTAATTAATTTTGTTTTGAAAAATGATTATGCTTACCTCAGGTTTACCTAGATCTAAATCGATTATGCTTTTAAAACGAATTGCCAGAGTCTTCTTTATGGGTTTAAAATAATAGTGGGAGCGAGTCGTTCAGGGTTATAGCCAAGATGGCGTTGAATGCCCGCAGACTAACGCATGCCCTGAGTTTTGAACCTTGATAGAAAACTTTGACAGTTCAACCCAGCATTCTGAAATTTTAATCTAGACTAGATCTACCAGGCATTCTGAAATTTTGAAAAATCAAATCTTTCTTTTAAGACTCTCTCTCTATCTAAGTTTTTGCCCTATCTTTTCTGAATCTTTTCAATATTCCGCTGT